>OU342665.1:0-5000 GCA_910589605.1 Chrysoteuchia culmella | reverse complement strand
GGTGTGTGCTGGTGTATTCAATTTAATTTGGCTTGATAGTGTCATTTTATATTTATTTGTGTGTAATAATGTTGTTTATCTGTGTTAAGTGTTCTTTGTGTAACTATAATTTATAAGTTTTACTGGTAGTTTTATTAGACATATATATTTCCAATAAATATATATACTAATTTTTATTGCAGTTTTGTAGGATGCCGCGGTCTCAAATCATTTTGGGACTCTGGTATCTGTGTGTGTATGTGTAGTTGTGTAGCTGTTTTGTGTTAATGTGTGTAGGCCGTTGTAAGTCGCGCCAGGTAGTCCCACTTTTGTCTAGCGATGCAGGTTTCACTAAAAGCATTATGGTCAGCTCTGTGGCCCAGAGGAGCACAGTTGCAGCACTCGGGGGTTGATCCAGCGATCATAAGCTCACATTTGGCCCGCAAATGTGGTCCCCCGCAGTGGCTGCATCTGTCCTCCCCATGAGTACAGAACTTTCTTCCGTGACCATATGCCAAGCACTTTGTACATTGGATGAGGGGCGACTGGTCCTCCACCCTGACCCTTTGTAAGTCAATGTGGAGGGCACCAGCCGCCGTCATCCTCTGCCAGCTAAGTGGGTCCACCTGGAGGACAACATGGCTCGCGTGTGGGTTTCTCGTCCTCTTTTTGAATTTGATATTCAATCTCAGCGTCTCCTTTTTTCGCCCTTCAAAGATCTCCGGGTTCTGGCGGATTACTGCGTCGACGATTCCTTCGTCCTCTTCGTCCGTCAGCACGTCCTTCAGGACCACTAGGGGATCCTTGTTGGGGATTTTTTCAGCTCTTAATTTATTGTCCCTTCCAATTCTTTCTTTAATTGTTTCCAGGTCATTGACATTCCTACAGCTGAGTATTACCCTCTGATTTTTTGCCTTTCGAATCTTATCCACACGAATGCCCCCAGCCCTGGCGTCGACCGCCCTCCTTACTCTTTGGAGGACCTCCTCGCTGGTCTCCTGGTCATCCTCAGAGGAGATGGCGATCGATTCCAGGGTCGGGGGGATCTTCGGTGGAGGGGCCCTAGCCGTGACACTGGCGTACGTGACTGTGGCGGTGTTTGGTGTCACTTCTTGGCGGATGGGGTCGTCCAACTTGGCCTCGACCTTTGCAAACTGGGAAATAAGTTCTTTGTTTTTCTCGTTTACTTCCTTTGATAAATCGCCGAACTCTCCGTAGATTTTTACCTGGTTGTCCAGTATCAGTTTTAGGTCTTCTTGCGAAATTGTCTCGTTTTCCTTGTTTATTTGTGCCTCTATCTTTTCTAGATGTTCCAGGATCATGCCGTGCTCAACGCTCAATACGTCGAGTTTATCCTCGACCATGATGTTATTTTCCCCCGAGATTTTGGTCTCGGTTTCCCATTTTTCCTTGATGAGCGTCTGGAGGGTTTGGATAGCATTATCCATCTTCTCCAGCCGCTCATCAAGGGCAGTAGTGGTTTCGCTCTCGGGGCCCGTGTGGATCCGCGAGATGGGTGGGGTTTGGCGAGATGTTTTTGCCAGCAGATTCTCCATCTCGCGAGATCTCCTCGACACCTCGAAAAGCAACGACAAGCTCTGTTCTGTTGTCTCCTCTAGGTATTGCTTGATATCCTTCCTCATTCCTGTGAAGGATTTTATCTTTTCGGGTATCACGTCCAGCATTCCCATAATAGACCCAAGCAGTCTGTCAGTGGGTATCCGGTCTTTGCTGGCTTCCTCCTGAGCCCTCGATACTTTAAGCTGTTTTGCAAGTTTGGTCTTATTCTTGCTTGTTGCTATGTAGACCTGGGCTGCATCCTCAGATCTAAAGTGGCCTTCCTTGATGTAGGGTGGTATGGCTGTCGGCAGGACTTTGGAGGATACAGGTGAGGAGGTTGATGGAGATGTTGGTGTCGCTGCAGGCCCTGGGCGGGGGAACATTTTCGGTGATCGTGCCTGAGACGGCGACAAGGTGACGGTGCCGGGGCTTGGCAGCCTTTTTCCCACGGGTGGTGTGTGGTACATTGTGTGTAAGATGGTAGTGTGCGAGAGGTGTAGGAGCAGTATCGTCAAGTGTGTATAAATGTATAATGTATTTGTCAAAATTTGTATAAAATATTATGTAATATATATTGTATAAATAGTTTTGGTGTCCTGCCTGGAGCGGCTGCTGTTGTACAGAACAGGAAGTAATAGATTTTTAATATTTTACTATAAAAAGTCACGATTTGCCAAGATTTTACATAAAAGTTGAAAAGTGTCTTGGTAGAGTCAACTCTACTTTTTGTTAATATGCACCTCTATCGCAGATAGAGGGCGTCAAAGTGTACTGGATTGTAAAAACCAGGAGTTTCTATCTTAAGAAACGTCAAAGTTATTAATATTATAACTAAAAACAAGATGGCCGTCAATATGGCCGCCGCTACTGTAAAAGTAAGTTGCTAACTGACTTCTCCTCGTCAAGCCCTTTTACCAGACACCTCACACGAGGTTCTCAGACCAATACCTCCTGAGGAAACTTAGGGCCAATGTTTGGGCCAAACTTGGGCCAAAGTGGTCCAACTCCTATTGCTCAGGAACTATTGGTCGTAGAATATTAGTTCCTTGGGCAGTATTGTGGAGGGTCCCCTCCCCTATCCGAAAGTGGGGTCAGTTCGATTTACTCCCGGGAGTCACTGTAGGGTAAAATCACCCTACGAGCCTGGTAGGGGGAGTCAGGGGAGCCACCACAGTAAAAGCCCCGCCGTTCTAGCCCCAATAGTTTGGGAGGTATTGCCCTCCAAAGTTTTCCAAAATGGCGGATCCAAGATGGCCGCCAAACTTTGAAGGGCTATAGCTCCGGTGCTATTGGTGCTAGATGGGTAGTGCTTGGGTCTACCTTGGGCAGCTTCGCGAGCTCTTTCCGGAGAGCTACTCAAATCCGGTCCCAATATTTGGTACTCCCAATTTGGGTTTTGAGGGGTTGAGGGGGAGCGGGGGGTCAGGGGACACCCTTTAGTCCAACTCCCGTGGGAATCGGCCCAGTAGTTTGTGAGATATGGGGTCTCAAAACTTTTAAAAATGGCGGATCCAATATGGCCGCCAATTTTCAAAAATTCCCCACGCCTAAACTATTGGTCGTAGAGAAGCGGGGTTTTTTGCGATGTGGTGAGGGGGTCGAAAACTATAAGTGAGGGTGGTCAAACTCCAAAAAGGACCACTTTATGGAATTTCGACCTTTGACCCCACCAGACCGCAAGAGGAGGGTTTTTTAAGCCCTACAGTTGAAACCCCGACTCTCTAGGTCCAATACTTCCGGAGAAAAACCCGGGTCAAGTTTTTGGCCCCCAAAAACAAAATGGCCGACTTTTGGGCCAAAACTGAAATTAAGGCCTAGAGCCTCCAAGTTTGGGCTTTAAGATGATGCCCTAGGTATATAAAACCTATGGTGGACCTGATTTCACCCCAAAATTACACCCCTACAAATAATGACACAAAATAACATAAAAATTTAAATAATTCCTAAAATATACACGCTAAAATTATAAATGGAGTACCTAAAAATAAGGGGGACAAAGCACTATAATACACAATTAAAAAGTTTTTAAAAACACATAAAATAAAGCCGCAATTGAAGGGGGAAGTTTCAACCCCTATTTTCAAAAAATCATAAGTCCAAGGATATTAGTCCGATTTCAAAAATTTAAATTTTGGTAGAGAGAGATTTACTAGATCTATAATAATAAAATATAACAAAATATACTATACTACAAAAATTTTGAGTTATGATTTTTTGAAAATTTTTAAAACTTTAAACTTCTAAAACTTAGCTTCTATAAATCCGATTGAAGTGCTCGAAGCGTCGGATGTCTCGCCTCAGTGTCCCCTTTCAGCCTCGTCTGCTCCTGATGCTCGGAGAAAGCGGGTTCGGTGACCTCGTGGCGACTCGACCACGTGTTGTCGCTTGTTTTCGGCTCCTAACTCCTCAGGCTTTAACGGCCCAGGGGAGCTGCTGACGTCGGCGGGTAGAGGGCGCCGAGACGTACAATATGTCGTCTCTGACGCTGTTGTAGCTCGTGTGGTTCCCAAGATAAAGCTCGGGAAGTGGGCGAAAACTTAGGTTTTCGAGGTTATAAAACACTTTTACGCTAATAACTTCGCACACACTTCACCGATTTTCGCACTTTTTTCACTGCCGTGTGGGGCGTAAAAATACGCAACTTTTGACATATAGCACTTGGTGATCCGATGAGAAAAACCACACTTTTTGAATTTTTTGCTGCGGAGCGATATGTTAGCACTGCGGGAGCTCAGACGCAACTGGGTTAGGTTAGGTTAGGTTAGGTTAGGTTAGGTTAGGTTAGGTTAGGTTAGGTTAGGTTAGGTTAGGTTAGGTTAGGTTAGGTTAGGTTAGGTTAGGTTAGGTTAGGTTAGGTTAGGTTAGGTTAGGTTAGGTTAGGTTAGGTTAGGTTAGGTTAGGTTAGGTTAGGTTAGGTTAGGTTAGGTTAGGTTAGGTTAGGTTAGGTTAGGTTAGGTTAGGTTAGGTTAGGTTAGGTTAGGTTAGGTTAGGTTAGGTTAGGTTAGGTTAGGTTAGGTTAGGTTAGGTTAGGTTAGGTTAGGTTAGGTTAGGTTAGGTTAGGTTAGGTTAGGTTAGGTTAGGTTAGGTTAGGTTAGGTTAGGTTAGGTTAGGTTAGGTTAGGTTAGGTTAGGTTAGGTTAGGTTAGGTTAGGTTAGGTTAGGTTAGGTTAGGTTAGGTTAGGTTAGGTTAGGTTAGGTTAGGTTAGGTTAGGTTAGGTTAGGTTAGGTTAGGTTAGGTTAGGTTAGGTTAGGTTAGGTTAGGTTAGGTTAGGTTAGGTTAGGTTAGGTTAGGTTAGGTTAGGTTAGGTTAGGTTAGGTTAGGTTAGGTTAGGTTAGGTTAGGTTAGGTTAGGTTAGGTTAGGTTAGGTTAGGTTAGGTTAGGTTAGGTTAGGTTAGGTTAGGTTAGGTTAGGTTAGGTTAGGTTAGGTTAGGTTAGGTTAGGTTAGGTTAGGTTAGGTTAGG
>OU342664.1:16405302-16420302 GCA_910589605.1 Chrysoteuchia culmella | reverse complement strand
TAACCTAACCTAACCTAACCTAACCTAACCTAACCTAACCTAACCTAACCTAACCTAACCTAACCTAACCTAACCTAACCTAACCTAACCTAACCTAACCTAACCTAACCTAACCTAACCTAACCTAACCTAACCTAACCTAACCTAACCTAACCTAACCTAACCTAACCTAACCTAACCTAACCTAACCTAACCTAACCTAACCTAACCTAACCTAACCTAACCTAACCTAACCTAACCTAACCTAACCTAACCTAACCTAACCTAACCTAACCTAACCTAACCTAACCTAACCTAACCTAACCTAACCTAACCTAACCTAACCTAACCTAACCTAACCTAACCTAACCTAACCTAACCTAACCTAACCTAACCTAACCTAACCTAACCTAACCTAACCTAACCTAACCTAACCTAACCTAACCTAACCTAACCTAACCTAACCTAACCTAACCTAACCTAACCTAACCTAACCTAACCTAACCTAACCTAACCTAACCTAACCTAACCTAACCTAACCTAACCTAACCTAACCTAACCTAACCTAACCTAACCTAACCTAACCTAACCTAACCTAACCTAACCTAACCTAACCTAACCTAACCTAACCTAACCTAACCTAACCTAACCTAACCTAACCTAACCTAACCTAACCTAACCTAACCTAACCTAACCTAACCTAACCTAACCTAACCTAACCTAACCTAACCTAACCTAACCTAACCTAACCTAACCTAACCTAACCTAACCTAACCTAACCTAACCTAACCTAACCTAACCTAACCTAACCTAACCTAACCTAACCTAACCTAACCTAACCTAACCTAACCTAACCTAACCTAACCTAACCTAACCTAACCTAACCTAACCTAACCTAACCTAACCTAACCTAACCTAACCTAACCTAACCTAACCTAACCTAACCTAACCTAACCTAACCTAACCTAACCTAACCTAACCTAACCTAACCTAACCTAACCTAACCTAACCTAACCTAACCTAACCTAACCTAACCTAACCTAACCTAACCTAACCTAACCTAACCTAACCTAACCTAACCTAACCTAACCTAACCTAACCTAACCTAACCTAACCTAACCTAACCTAACCTAACCTAACCTAACCTAACCTAACCTAACCTAACCTAACCTAACCTAACCTAACCTAACCTAACCTAACCTAACCTAACCTAACCTAACCTAACCTAACCTAACCTAACCTAACCTAACCTAACCTAACCTAACCTAACCTAACCTAACCTAACCTAACCTAACCTAACCTAACCTAACCTAACCTAACCTAACCTAACCTAACCTAACCTAACCTAACCTAACCTAACCTAACCTAACCTAACCTAACCTAACCTAACCTAACCTAACCTAACCTAACCTAACCTAACCTAACCTAACCTAACCTAACCTAACCTAACCTAACCTAACCTAACCTAACCTAACCTAACCTAACCTAACCTAACCTAACCTAACCTAACCTAACCTAACCTAACCTAACCTAACCTAACCTAACCTAACCTAACCTAACCTAACCTAACCTAACCTAACCTAACCTAACCTAACCTAACCTAACCTAACCTAACCTAACCTAACCTAACCTAACCTAACCTAACCTAACCTAACCTAACCTAACCTAACCTAACCTAACCTAACCTAACCTAACCTAACCTAACCTAACCTAACCTAACCTAACCTAACCTAACCTAACCTAACCTAACCTAACCTAACCTAACCTAACCTAACCTAACCTAACCTAACCTAACCTAACCTAACCTAACCTAACCTAACCTAACCTAACCTAACCTAACCTAACCTAACCTAACCTAACCTAACCTAACCTAACCTAACCTAACCTAACCTAACCTAACCTAACCTAACCTAACCTAACCTAACCTAACCTAACCTAACCTAACCTAACCTAACCTAACCTAACCTAACCTAACCTAACCTAACCTAACCTAACCTAACCTAACCTAACCTAACCTAACCTAACCTAACCTAACCTAACCTAACCTAACCTAACCTAACCTAACCTAACCTAACCTAACCTAACCTAACCTAACCTAACCTAACCTAACCTAACCTAACCTAACCTAACCTAACCTAACCTAACCTAACCTAACCTAACCTAACCTAACCTAACCTAACCTAACCTAACCTAACCTAACCTAACCTAACCTAACCTAACCTAACCTAACCTAACCTAACCTAACCTAACCTAACCTAACCTAACCTAACCTAACCTAACCTAACCTAACCTAACCTAACCTAACCTAACCTAACCTAACCTAACCTAACCTAACCTAACCTAACCTAACCTAACCTAACCTAACCTAACCTAACCTAACCTAACCTAACCTAACCTAACCTAACCTAACCTAACCTAACCTAACCTAACCTAACCTAACCTAACCTAACCTAACCTAACCTAACCTAACCTAACCTAACCTAACCTAACCTAACCTAACCTAACCTAACCTAACCTAACCTAACCTAACCTAACCTAACCTAACCTAACCTAACCTAACCTAACCTAACCTAACCTAACCTAACCTAACCTAACCTAACCTAACCTAACCTAACCTAACCTAACCTAACCTAACCTAACCTAACCTAACCTAACCTAACCTAACCTAACCTAACCTAACCTAACCTAACCTAACCTAACCTAACCTAACCTAACCTAACCTAACCTAACCTAACCTAACCTAACCTAACCTAACCTAACCTAACCTAACCTAACCTAACCTAACCTAACCTAACCTAACCTAACCTAACCTAACCTAACCTAACCTAACCTAACCTAACCTAACCTAACCTAACCTAACCTAACCTAACCTAACCTAACCTAACCTAACCTAACCTAACCTAACCTAACCTAACCTAACCTAACCTAACCTAACCTAACCTAACCTAACCTAACCTAACCTAACCTAACCTAACCTAACCTAACCTAACCTAACCTAACCTAACCTAACCTAACCTAACCTAACCTAACCTAACCTAACCTAACCTAACCTAACCTAACCTAACCTAACCTAACCTAACCTAACCTAACCTAACCTAACCTAACCTAACCTAACCTAACCTAACCTAACCTAACCTAACCTAACCTAACCTAACCTAACCTAACCTAACCTAACCTAACCTAACCTAACCTAACCTAACCTAACCTAACCTAACCTAACCTAACCTAACCTAACCTAACCTAACCTAACCTAACCTAACCTAACCTAACCTAACCTATCCTAACCTAACCTAACCTAACCTAACCTAACCTAACCTAACCTAACCTAACCTAACCTAACCTAACCTAACCTAACCTAACCTAACCTAACCTAACCTAACCTAACCTAACCTAACCTAACCTAACCTAACCTAACCTAACCTAACCTAACCTAACCTAACCTAACCTAACCTAACCTAACCTAACCTAACCTAACCTAACCTAACCTAACCTAACCTAACCTAACCTAACCTAACCTAACCTAACCTAACCTAACCTAACCTAACCTAACCTAACCTAACCTAACCTAACCTAACCTAACCTAACCTAACCTAACCTAACCTAACCTAACCTAACCTAACCTAACCTAACCTAACCTAACCTAACCTAACCTAACCTAACCTAACCTAACCTAACCTAACCTAACCTAACCTAACCTAACCTAACCTAACCTAACCTAACCTAACCTAACCTAACCTAACCTAACCTAACCTAACCTAACCTAACCTAACCTAACCTAACCTAACCTAACCTAACCTAACCTAACCTAACCTAACCTAACCTAACCTAACCTAACCTAACCTAACCTAACCTAACCTAACCTAACCTAACCTAACCTAACCTAACCTAACCTAACCTAACCTAACCTAACCTAACCTAACCTAACCTAACCTAACCTAACCTAACCTAACCTAACCTAACCTAACCTAACCTAACCTAACCTAACCTAACCTAACCTAACCTAACCTAACCTAACCTAACCTAACCTAACCTAACCTAACCTAACCTAACCTAACCTAACCTAACCTAACCTAACCTAACCTAACCTAACCTAACCTAACCTAACCTAACCTAACCTAACCTAACCTAACCTAACCTAACCTAACCTAACCTAACCTAACCTAACCTAACCTAACCTAACCTAACCTAACCTAACCTAACCTAACCTAACCTAACCTAACCTAACCTAACCTAACCTAACCTAACCTAACCTAACCTAACCTAACCTAACCTAACCTAACCTAACCTAACCTAACCTAACCTAACCTAACCTAACCTAACCTAACCTAACCTAACCTAACCTAACCTAACCTAACCTAACCTAACCTAACCTAACCTAACCTAACCTAACCTAACCTAACCTAACCTAACCTAACCTAACCTAACCTAACCTAACCTAACCTAACCTAACCTAACCTAACCTAACCTAACCTAACCTAACCTAACCTAACCTAACCTAACCTAACCTAACCTAACCTAACCTAACCTAACCTAACCTAACCTAACCTAACCTAACCTAACCTAACCTAACCTAACCTAACCTAACCTAACCTAACCTAACCTAACCTAACCTAACCTAACCTAACCTAACCTAACCTAACCTAACCTAACCTAACCTAACCTAACCTAACCTAACCTAACCTAACCTAACCTAACCTAACCTAACCTAACCTAACCTAACCTAACCTAACCTAACCTAACCTAACCTAACCTAACCTAACCTAACCTAACCTAACCTAACCTAACCTAACCTAACCTAACCTAACCTAACCTAACCTAACCTAACCTAACCTAACCTAACCTAACCTAACCTAACCTAACCTAACCTAACCTAACCTAACCTAACCTAACCTAACCTAACCTAACCTAACCTAACCTAACCTAACCTAACCTAACCTAACCTAACCTAACCTAACCTAACCTAACCTAACCTAACCTAACCTAACCTAACCTAACCTAACCTAACCTAACCTAACCTAACCTAACCTAACCTAACCTAACCTAACCTAACCTAACCTAACCTAACCTAACCTAACCTAACCTAACCTAACCTAACCTAACCTAACCTAACCTAACCTAACCTAACCTAACCTAACCTAACCTAACCTAACCTAACCTAACCTAACCTAACCTAACCTAACCTAACCTAACCTAACCTAACCTAACCTAACCTAACCTAACCTAACCTAACCTAACCTAACCTAACCTAACCTAACCTAACCTAACCTAACCTAACCTAACCTAACCTAACCTAACCTAACCTAACCTAACCTAACCTAACCTAACCTAACCTAACCTAACCTAACCTAACCTAACCTAACCTAACCTAACCTAACCTAACCTAACCTAACCTAACCTAACCTAACCTAACCTAACCTAACCTAACCTAACCTAACCTAACCTAACCTAACCTAACCTAACCTAACCTAACCTAACCTAACCTAACCTAACCTAACCTAACCTAACCTAACCTAACCTAACCTAACCTAACCTAACCTAACCTAACCTAACCTAACCTAACCTAACCTAACCTAACCTAACCTAACCTAACCTAACCTAACCTAACCTAACCTAACCTAACCTAACCTAACCTAACCTAACCTAACCTAACCTAACCTAACCTAACCTAACCTAACCTAACCTAACCTAACCTAACCTAACCTAACCTAACCTAACCTAACCTAACCTAACCTAACCTAACCTAACCTAACCTAACCTAACCTAACCTAACCTAACCTAACCTAACCTAACCTAACCTAACCTAACCTAACCTAACCTAACCTAACCTAACCTAACCTAACCTAACCTAACCTAACCTAACCTAACCTAACCTAACCTAACCTAACCTAACCTAACCTAACCTAACCTAACCTAACCTAACCTAACCTAACCTAACCTAACCTAACCTAACCTAACCTAACCTAACCTAACCTAACCTAACCTAACCTAACCTAACCTAACCTAACCTAACCTAACCTAACCTAACCTAACCTAACCTAACCTAACCTAACCTAACCTAACCTAACCTAACCTAACCTAACCTAACCTAACCTAACCTAACCTAACCTAACCTAACCTAACCTAACCTAACCTAACCTAACCTAACCTAACCTAACCTAACCTAACCTAACCTAACCTAACCTAACCTAACCTAACCTAACCTAACCTAACCTAACCTAACCTAACCTAACCTAACCTAACCTAACCTAACCTAACCTAACCTAACCTAACCTAACCTAACCTAACCTAACCTAACCTAACCTAACCTAGCCTAACCTAACCTAACCTAACCTAACCTAACCTAACCTAACCTAACCTAACCTAACCTAACCTAACCTAACCTAACCTAACCTAACCTAACCTAACCTAACCTAACCTAACCTAACCTAACCTAACCTAACCTAACCTAACCTAACCTAACCTAACCTAACCTAACCTAACCTAACCTAACCTAACCTAACCTAACCTAACCTAACCTAACCTAACCTAACCTAACCTAACCTAACCTAACCTAACCTAACCTAACCTAACCTAACCTAACCTAACCTAACCTAACCTAACCTAACCTAACCTAACCTAACCTAACCTAACCTAACCTAACCTAACCTAACCTAACCTAACCTAACCTAACCTAACCTAACCTAACCTAACCTAACCTAACCTAACCTAACCTAACCTAACCTAACCTAACCTAACCTAACCTAACCTAACCTAACCTAACCTAACCTAACCTAACCTAACCTAACCTAACCTAACCTAACCTAACCTAACCTAACCTAACCTAACCTAACCTAACCTAACCTAACCTAACCTAACCTAACCTAACCTAACCTAACCTAACCTAACCTAACCTAACCTAACCTAACCTAACCTAACCTAACCTAACCTAACCTAACCTAACCTAACCTAACCTAACCTAACCTAACCTAACCTAACCTAACCTAACCTAACCTAACCTAACCTAACCTAACCTAACCTAACCTAACCTAACCTAACCTAACCTAACCTAACCTAACCTAACCTAACCTAACCTAACCTAACCTAACCTAACCTAACCTAACCTAACCTAACCTAACCTAACCTAACCTAACCTAACCTAACCTAACCTAACCTAACCTAACCTAACCTAACCTAACCTAACCTAACCTAACCTAACCTAACCTAACCTAACCTAACCTAACCTAACCTAACCTAACCTAACCTAACCTAACCTAACCTAACCTAACCTAACCTAACCTAACCTAACCTAACCTAACCTAACCTAACCTAACCTAACCTAACCTAACCTAACCTAACCTAACCTAACCTAACCTAACCTAACCTAACCTAACCTAACCTAACCTAACCTAACCTAACCTAACCTAACCTAACCTAACCTAACCTAACCTAACCTAACCTAACCTAACCTAACCTAACCTAACCTAACCTAACCTAACCTAACCTAACCTAACCTAACCTAACCTAACCTAACCTAACCTAACCTAACCTAACCTAACCTAACCTAACCTAACCTAACCTAACCTAACCTAACCTAACCTAACCTAACCTAACCTAACCTAACCTAACCTAACCTAACCTAACCTAACCTAACCTAACCTAACCTAACCTAACCTAACCTAACCTAACCTAACCTAACCTAACCTAACCTAACCTAACCTAACCTAACCTAACCTAACCTAACCTAACCTAACCTAACCTAACCTAACCTAACCTAACCTAACCTAACCTAACCTAACCTAACCTAACCTAGCCTAACCTAACCTAACCTAACCTAACCTAACCTAACCTAACCTAACCTAACCTAACCTAACCTAACCTAACCTAACCTAACCTAACCTAACCTAACCTAACCTAACCTAACCTAACCTAACCTAACCTAACCTAACCTAACCTAACCTAACCTAACCTAACCTAACCTAACCTAACCTAACCTAACCTAACCTAACCTAACCTAACCTAACCTAACCTAACCTAACCTAACCTAACCTAACCTAACCTAACCTAACCTAACCTAACCTAACCTAACCTAACCTAACCTAACCTAACCTAACCTAACCTAACCTAACCTAACCTAACCTAACCTAACCTAACCTAACCTAACCTAACCTAACCTAACCTAACCTAACCTAACCTAACCTAACCTAACCTAACCTAACCTAACCTAACCTAACCTAACCTAACCTAACCTAACCTAACCTAACCTAACCTAACCTTTTTTTTTTTTTTTTTTTTTTTTTTTTTTTTTTTTTTTTTTTTTTTTTTTTTTTTTTTTTTTTTTTTTTTTTTTTTTTTTTTTTTTTTTTTTTTTTTTTTTTTTTTTTTTTTTTTTTTTTTAACGAGTGGAAAATGCGTTACGCATACCTATGTCGCCTGGGAGAGCAAACAAAAAGGTTATGTGGGACTCTCCCGCCGATGGGCCTACCCACTAAAAACCACTCGCCGTGTCCTTCTTCCCATAGTGTCTCGGCAATGGCTATCGCTGTAGCATTATCCATTAGCCTCAACTGGGTTGCTCGCCGGAGCAAGCCCACCTCGGGATGCAGAAACTACTTCTGCCATCCCATGGGATTTCTCCCATACGCCAGAAAGCGCACTGCACGGATGCGCACCAACCAGCTTGGGGTCCATAAACTTAAAAGCAAGGTCTCCCAACCGAGCTCGGGACCCACTACAGCGTACTACCCATAATTTTCCGCCTCCATATGGACGCGTAGTCCTTACAGGTCTCCGCAATCGAATGAGAGAGACATAGGCTTTCGGATTCACCGCACACTTTGCGTCACCTTAGTCCATTGTCTCACTCAGAGCGTCCGCCACTAAGAGACTCGTGTGTACTAACTTCCGGTTTCCGCCTCTATGTAAGACATAGAAGCGTAGTCCCTCTCAGGTTTCCACATTGCCGTTCGAATAGTGAGTTTCCAAGGGAAACTAGGCGCGCCTCTCGCGCTTATCCCTCAGTCCTCACTGTTTTCGAGCGTCCGCCTCTAAACGACTTTCGCTACCCTCGTGTGTACTTTCTTCCGGTTTCCGCCTCTATGTAAGTCATAGAGCGTATTCCCTCTCAGATTTCCACAATCAAACGCGTACTATCCGAAAGGTTTCCGTTTCCGTGTAAACACAGAGACACGTAGTCCCTCTCAAACCTCCGCAACCGTTCGAGAGCGGTTGCTCACCGCTCTGGTTTTGGTTCGCGCCGGCAAGCCGGTAGCCTCTATATCTAGAGGCCATTCCCCTATCCACCACCTGGGGACGCGCCCGATAGCAGACCAGAAACTGCCACGGGAACCTAACCTAACCTAACCTAACCTAACCTAACCTAACCTAACCTAACCTAACCTAACCTAACCTAACCTAACCTAACCTAACCTAACCTAACCTAACCTAACCTAACCTAACCTAACCTAACCTAACCTAACCTAACCTAACCTAACCTAACCTAACCTAACCTAACCTAACCTAACCTAACCTAACCTAACCTAACCTAACCTAACCTAACCTAACCTAACCTAACCTAACCTAACCTAACCTAACCTAACCTAACCTAACCTAACCTAACCTAACCTAACCTAACCTAACCTAACCTAACCTAACCTAACCTAACCTAACCTAACCTAACCTAACCTAACCTAACCTAACCTAACCTAACCTAACCTAACCTAACCTAACCTAACCTAACCTAACCTAACCTAACCTAACCTAACCTAACCTAACCTAACCTAACCTAACCTAACCTAACCTAACCTAACCTAACCTAACCTAACCTAACCTAACCTAACCTAACCTAACCTAACCTAACCTAACCTAACCTAACCTAACCTAACCTAACCTAACCTAACCTAACCTAACCTAACCTAACCTAACCTAACCTAACCCAGTTGCGCTCTGTCCGCCACCGTGAACGGATCGGAACACGTGGCGCTCCGCACTAAAAAATTCGAAATAGTGGGTTTTTCAAAACGTATAGTGACGAGCTATATACCGAAAGTTGCGCGCTGTCGAGCCGCACCCGATGGTGAAAAGTTTTCAAAAATCGGATCACAGTTGGAAAAGTTATTGGAGAAATAGTGAAAGTTCAGTGCAAAAAGTGCAAAATTTCGTCAGTTTTTCCCCCACTGTGTCCGCAATTTGCGAGACGCGTGGGATTGAAGATTGTCGGCGTGTGCGCAAAAGCGCCCTCTACAAAGCTGCTGAAACCCCTGATTTTTCCCGCTAATAACCAAGCGGGAAATAAGAAAAAACAACATAACCTCAAAAAGCGTGAACGGACTTCCCGGAGCGGCCGGGAGCTTTTGAGGTGCTCAGCATAAGCGGCGCAGCGCGGCGAGTCACCCGACACCTCGACCATCGAAATCGGCTGCAAAATAGTTAAGTTTTAGAAATTTTAAAATTGAAAAATCTTCAAAAAATTATAACTCAAAATTTTTGTACTAAAGCAATTTTTGGCATATTTTTCTCTTATAGACTAAATTAATTCCCTTATACTAAAATTTAAATTTTCAAAATCGGACGAATACTTCTAGACTTATGATTTTTTGAAGATAGGGGTTGAATCTTCCCCCTTTATTTGCGGCTTTATTATTTGTGTTTTTGAAAAATTTCCAATTGTATATTGTAGTGCTTTGTCCCCCCTATTTTTAGGTGCCTTGTTTATATTTTTAAGTTGTATATTTTAGGAATTATCAAATTTTTTGTGTTATTTTGTGTCACAGCTCCTAGGGGTGTAAATTAGGGGTGAAACTAGGACCACTATAGGTTCTATATACCTAGGGCATCACCCCGAAGCCCAAACTCGGAGGCTCTAGGCCTCAATTTCAGTTTTGGCCCAAAAGTCGGCCATTTTGTTTTTGTGGGCCAATATTTTGACCCGGGCTTTTCTCAGGAGATATTGGACTTAGAGCGACGGGGTTTCCACAGCAGGGCTTAAAAAACCCTCCTCTTGCGGCCTAGTGGGGTCAAAGGTCGAAATTCCCAAAAGTGCTCCGATTTGGAGTTTGACCACCTCCACTTATAGTTCTCGACCCCCCCACCACATCGCAAGAAACCCCGCCTCTCTACGACCAATAGTTTAGGCGTAGCAAATTTTTAAAAATCGGCGGCCATCTTGAATCCGCCATTTTTAAAAAGTTTGCAGCCCCATATCTCAAGAACTACTGGGCCGATTCCCACGGGAGTTGGACCAAAGGGTGTCCCCCGACCCCCCGCTCCCCCTCAACCCCTCAAAACCCAAATTGGGAGCACCAAACTTTAGGACCATATTAGAGTGGCTCTCCAGAAAGAGCTCGCGAAGCAGCCCAAGGTAGACCCAAGCACTACCCACCTAGCACCAATGGCGCCGGAGCTATAGCCCTTCAAAGTTTGGCGGCCATATTGGATCCGCCATTTTGAAAAACTTTGGAGGGCGATACCTCCCAAACTATTGGGGCTAGAGCGGCGGGACTTTTATTGTGGTGGCTCCCCTGACCCCCCCTACCAGGTTCGTGGGGTGATTTTACCCTACGGTGACCCCGGGGAGTAAATTGAACCGACCCCATTTTCGGATAGAGGAAGGGACCCTCCACAATACTGCCCAAAGAACGGGCGTTCTACGACTAATAGTTTCCGAGTAAATCGACTTGGACCATTTTGGCCCAAGCTGGCCCCAATTTTTGGCCCTGGGATTTCTCGGTGGCTATTGGTCGGAGAACTACGTGCGAGGTATCTAGTGAAAGGGCTCGACGAGTAGAGCGCAGCTAGCAACTTAGTTTTAGGGTAGCGGCGGCCATTTTGTCGGCCATTTTGTTTTTATGAAAAAATTTAATAACTTTGACAATTGATTAGGTAGAGACTTTTGGTTTTCGCTAACCAATGCAAATTGACACCCTCTATCCGGCATAGAGGCAAACGCGGAGTAATTGATAGAGTTGACTCTACCAAAAACTTTTTTAAATTTTTTGAAAAATTGACCTTGTAGGTATAATTAAGGACAAAAAACGGTAAAAATACCTACCAGATAGACTTACCTGATCCGTAGAACCGTTGCCGCTCCGGACAGGACCTGTAAAATAACAAAATTGTTATACCACATAGTTCTATTTTATTATACATTTTATAAACACTATACATTTATACACTTACCTGACATTTTACACACTTACCTGACGACACTGCTCCCACACCCCTCGTGCACCTCTCATCACCTGAAACAAAACAAACGCACATAAATATGTATCACACACCACCGGTCGGTAAAAGGCTACCTAGCCCTAAAACGGTCACCATCTCGCCATCGCAGACGCTCCAGAGAGCACGCACACCCATAGCTCCTCCCCGCACCATAAACACATCAATGTCCCCCGCAACCCAGACACCCGGAACCTCCAAGGATCTCTCGACAACGATACCACCATACATCACAGAGGGCCACTATAGATCTGAAGACGCTGCCCAAGTTTACATAAGCGCCAGCAAAAATAAATTAAAACTCACAAAACTGCTGAAAACGTCGAGAGCCCAGGAGGCATCCAGCAAAGACATGACACCCACAGATAAATTACTCGGAACCATGATGGGCATGATGGATGCGATTCCCGAAAAAGTTAAGTCCTTCACTGGTATGCGAAAGGACATCAAACAGTTCCTGGAGGAAGTGACCGACCAGAGCATGTCCATACTATTTGAGGTATCGAGGAGATCCCGCGAGATGGAGAATCTCTTGGCAAGAACACCTAGCCATACCTCACCCATCTCGCGGACCCGCACGAGCCCCGAAACAACACCCACTGCTGCCCTTGATGAGCGGCTGGAGAAGATGGATAACGCTATCCAGACCCTCCAGACGCTCATCAAGAATCAGGAGGGCAAAATGAGAACGCCACGCGAGGGTACCGAAGAGACCGAAGACGAACCCACGAGCGAAGTACTCCAAACAGTTCTGGACACTATGAACGAGAAGTTAACAAATATGCATAGCGACATAGAGTGTACGCTCAGTCAGGTAAACATCATCCAAGAGAAAGTCTCCAGCGATTTAACTCACGAGAAATTTTTGTCCTTGGAATCCCTGATGGAAAACGTCGAACTAAACCAGGTCAAAGTATATGAAAAAATGGTAGACGTAGAAACGAAAAACAGCCAACTAAACGACAGATTCGAAAAGGTCGAGACCAAGCTGGACGATCCTATCCGACAGGAAGTGGCGCAAAACATCCCAGCCACCTACGCCAGTGTCGCGGCTAGGGCCCTACCACCTAAGCTCCCCCCGACCCTGGAGTCGATTGCAGTAACCTCAGAAGACGACCAAGAGACCGGTGAGGAAGTCCTCCAAAGAGTGAGGAAGGCCGTCGACGCCAGGGCCGAGGGACTCAGAGTGGATAAAATAAGAAAGGCGAAAAATCAAAAAGTTATCCTGAGCTGCAGAAACCAAGAAGACCTGAACAAGATCACAGCGAAAATAAATAAAAACGACACAAAGCTTAAAATAGAAAAAATCCCGAATAAAGACCCGCTTGTTGTACTCAAAGACGTACTGCTGGAAGACGATGACGACATAGTCGTCGACGCGGTACTCAGACAAAACCCGGAAGTCTTTGGGAACAGAGAGGAAAGCTCAATACGCATTCGGACAAAGTATAAAAAACGCACCAGAAACCCTCAGGCAAAACACGTGGTCCTCCAGGTGGACCCACTTAGTTGGCAAAGGATGACCGAGGCTGGTGCCCTCCACATTGACCTCCAGAGGGTCAGGGTGGAGGATCAGTCTCCATTAATCCAATGTACCAAGTGCCTGGCTTTTGGACATGGGAGGAAGTTCTGCACCCACGCGGAGGACAAGTGCAGCCACTGCGGGGGCCCACATTTGCGGGCCAAATGTGAGTTGATGATCACTGGATCACCCCCGGAGTGCTGCAATTGTGCTCCCCAAGGGAACAAGGCCGACCACAACGCATTTAGCGAGACCTGTCCAGTAAGGCAAAAGTGGGACTACCTGGCGCGCATCACCACAGCTTACACACACACAACACCAACACATTAATCTACACAGCACGATGCCGGGTTCCCAAGTTGACCTTGCGACCTCGACATCAAGGCTATCCTCTAAATAGAATAAAAATAGGAATTATATTTTGGAAATATAAAACCGATTTAGATCTAATATCTACCCAAAATTATAAACAATAAAATCACATTAGAAAAATTTAGAACCCAAATTATATAGCATCTTTAAGAACGTAAAAGCATAGTCCAAGAAAATAGATTTAAACAAAGCATAATAAAAGGCGTAGTTTAATATATCCTTGAATATATTAAAACTTCCCTAATAAATAATAGTAAATTAAAATATTAAAGAACAAGATGACAAATATAATAAATAAAACATAATAATTGAGAAAAATTTTACAGCCCAAAAACAACGTTAATTATACATAAATTAGCAAAGAAATAGGTGTAGAATATATATTATTAAAATATATAAAAACCTGCCCTAATAAATTAGAAAATAAGAAATAGATAAGAAAGGCAAAATAGTTAAGACTTAAAATTTATTTTTAACTTTGAATTCCCAGTGTGTGTGTAACATTTTGTTTTTGAACAAAACATTGTATAAATTTAGAATAGAATAAGGAAAGAAATGTTAAATAGAATAAGAAATAGTATAAGTAGCACTTGATAAAAAATAAGAAACTAAATGTAAAATATGCAAAACCACTGTGTAATGAGCAAAGCCTGTGGGTTAAAAACATTGTATATTATATATTGAAATATAACTAGAATAAGAAATAGTATATATGTGAAATAGGAAAAGAAATAATAGATTAAGGCAACAACTGTGCTGAATAAAATATTCAAAAATATATGTACTAAAATAAAATAAAAAGTAGCACAAGTACTCTATGTAATTATAAGACATAAATGTAAAATGTAAGAAAGCTCAATAAAGTATTAGATATAAAATGTGTAAAAAACAGTTAAAATGTAAAAACCATACATAAGAATACGATAAAA
>OU342664.1:16355302-16402802 GCA_910589605.1 Chrysoteuchia culmella | reverse complement strand
AACCTAACCTAACCTAACCTAACCTAACCTAACCTAACCTAACCTAACCTAACCTAACCTAACCTAACCTAACCTAACCTAACCTAACCTAACCTAACCTAACCTAACCTAACCTAACCTAACCTAACCTAACCTAACCTAACCTAACCTAACCTAACCTAACCTAACCTAACCTAACCTAACCTAACCTAACCTAACCTAACCTAACCTAACCTAACCTAACCTAACCTAACCTAACCTAACCTAACCTAACCTAACCTAACCTAACCTAACCTAACCTAACCTAACCTAACCTAACCTAACCTAACCTAACCTAACCTAACCTAACCTAACCTAACCTAACCTAACCTAACCTAACCTAACCTAACCTAACCTAACCTAACCTAACCTAACCTAACCTAACCTAACCTAACCTAACCTAACCTAACCTAACCTAACCTAACCTAACCTAACCTAACCTAACCTAACCTAACCTAACCTAACCTAACCTAACCTAACCTAACCTAACCTAACCTAACCTAACCTAACCTAACCTAACCTAACCTAACCTAACCTAACCTAACCTAACCTAACCTAACCTAACCTAACCTAACCTAACCTAACCTAACCTAACCTAACCTAACCTAACCTAACCTAACCTAACCTAACCTAACCTAACCTAACCTAACCTAACCTAACCTAACCTAACCTAACCTAACCTAACCTAACCTAACCTAACCTAACCTAACCTAACCTAACCTAACCTAACCTAACCTAACCTAACCTAACCTAACCTAACCTAACCTAACCTAACCTAACCTAACCTAACCTAACCTAACCTAACCTAACCTAACCTAACCTAACCTAACCTAACCTAACCTAACCTAACCTAACCTAACCTAACCTAACCTAACCTAACCTAACCTAACCTAACCTAACCTAACCTAACCTAACCTAACCTAACCTAACCTAACCTAACCTAACCTAACCTAACCTAACCTAACCTAACCTAACCTAACCTAACCTAACCTAACCTAACCTAACCTAACCTAACCTAACCTAACCTAACCTAACCTAACCTAACCTAACCTAACCTAACCTAACCTAACCTAACCTAACCTAACCTAACCTAACCTAACCTAACCTAACCTAACCTAACCTAACCTAACCTAACCTAACCTAACCTAACCTAACCTAACCTAACCTAACCTAACCTAACCTAACCTAACCTAACCTAACCTAACCTAACCTAACCTAACCTAACCTAACCTAACCTAACCTAACCTAACCTAACCTAACCTAACCTAACCTAACCTAACCTAACCTAACCTAACCTAACCTAACCTAACCTAACCTAACCTAACCTAACCTAACCTAACCTAACCTAACCTAACCTAACCTAACCTAACCTAACCTAACCTAACCTAACCTAACCTAACCTAACCTAACCTAACCTAACCTAACCTAACCTAACCTAACCTAACCTAACCTAACCTAACCTAACCTAACCTAACCTAACCTAACCTAACCTAACCTAACCTAACCTAACCCAGTTGCGCTCTGTCCGCCACGGTGAACGGATCAGAACACGTGGCGCTCCGCACTAAAAAATTTGAAATAGTGGGTTTTCTAAAGCGTATAGTGACGAGCAATACATCAAAAGTTGCGCGCTGTCGAGCCGCACCCGAAGGTGAAAAGTTTTCGAAAATCGGATCACAGTTGGAAAAGTTATTTAAGAAATAGTGAAAGTTAAGTGAAAAAAGTGCAAAATTTCGGCTGTTTTTCGCCCACTGTGTCCGCAATTTGTGAGACGCGTGGGATTGGCGAGTGTCGGCGTGTGCGCAAAAGCGCCCTCTACGAAGCTGCAGAAAGTCCCGATTTTTCCCGCTGATAACCAAGCGGGAAATCGGGATAAACAACATAACCTCAAAAAGCGTGAACGGTCTTCCCGGAGCGGCCGGGTGCTTTTGAGGTGCTCAGCGGAAGCGGCGCAGCGCGGCGAGTCACCCGACACATCGAGTATCAAAATCGGCTGAAAAATAGCTAAGTTTTAGAGTTTTAAAAATTAAAAAATTTTCAAAAAATTATATCTCAGAAACTTTATATTAGAGTAATTTTTGGCATATTTTGTTTTTATAGATACAACTAATCCCTACATACTAAAATCTAAATTTTTTAATTTGGACAAATACTTTCAGAGTTATGATTTTTTGAAAATAGGGGTTGAATCTTCCCCCTCCATTTCCGGCTTTATTTTTAATGTATTTGTAAAAATTTTTTCTGTGAATTATAGTGCTCTGTCCCCTCTATTTTTAGGTACTTTGTTTATATTTTTAGGGTGTATAGTTAAGGACTTATATAATTTTTTGTGATATTTTGTGTTATTGTCTTTAGGGGTGCAATATTAGGGTAGAACAAAGACTACCATAGGTCTTATATACCTAGGGCATCATCCTGAAGCCCAAACTTGGGTGCTCTAGGCCTTAATCTACGTTTTGGCCCAAAAGTCGGCCATTTTGTTTTTGTGGGCCAAAATTTTGACCCGCGATTTTCTCGCGAAGTATTGGGCTTGGAGAGTCGGGGTTTCCAGAGGAGGACCTAAAATCCTCCCCTCTTGCGGCCTGGTGGGGTGAAAGTCCATAATTCCACTTTTGTGGAATTTCGCATATTTGACCAGTGTCCCTAATACCCAAGGACCCCCTCACCACGGTGCAAAAAACCCCGATCCTCCACGACCAATAGTCTAGGCGTAGCGAATTTTTAAAAATCGGCGGCCATCTTGAATCCGCCATTTTTAAAAAGTTTGCAGCCCCATATCTCAAGAACTACTGGGCCGATTCCCACGGGAGTTGGACCAAAGGGTGTCCCCCGACCCCCCGCCCCCCCTCAACCCCTCAAATCCCAAATTGGGAGTACAAAATTTTAGGACCATTTTTGAGTAGCCCACCATAAAGAGCTCGCGAAGCAACCCAAGGTAGACCCAAGCACTACCCACCTAGCACCAATAGCGCCGGAGCTATAGCCCTTCAAAGTTTGGCGGCCATTTTGAATCCGCCATTTTGGAAAACTTTGGAGGGCAATACCTCCCAAACTATTGGGGCTAGAACGGCGGGGCTTTTACTGTGGTGGCTCCCCTCACCCCCCCTACCAGGTTCGTAGGGAGATTTTACCCTACGGTGACTCCCGGGAGTAAATCAAACCGACTCCATTTTCGGGTAGAGGAGGGGACCCTCCACAATACTGCCCAAAGAACGGGCGTTCTGCGACTCATAGTTCCCGAGTAAATCGACTTGGACCATTTTGGCCCAAGCTGGCCCCAAATTTTGGCCCTGGGATTTCTCGGTGGCTATTGGTCGGAGAACTACGTGCGAGGTATCCTGTGAAAGGGCTCGACGAGGAGAGCGCAGCTAGTAACTTAGTTTTAGGGTAGCGGCGGCCATCTTGACGGCCATTTTGTTTTTATTTAAAAATTTAATAACTTTGACAATTTATTAGGTATAGACTTTTGGTTTTTGCTAACCAATGTAAATTGACACCCTCTATCCGGCATAGAGGCAAACGCGGAGAAATTGATAGAGTTGACTCTACCAAAAACTTTTTGAAATTTTTTTGATAAATTGACCTTGTAGGTATAGTTAATTACAAAAACGGTAAAAATACATACCTAACACATTTACCTGATCTGTAGATTCGTTGCCGCTCCAGACAGGACCTGAAAATAACAATAATTGTTATTAGTACACAATTTTATATTTTATTTTACACTGTATATTACTATACATTTACACTTACCTGACGACACTGCTCCCACACCACTCGTACATCTTCCACCACCTTAAACACAACACTTCAATATGTACCACACACCACCGGTAGGCAAAAGGCTGCCTAGCCCCAAAACAGTCACTCTTTCGCCATCACAGACACTCCAGAGGGCTCGAACACCTATTGCGCCTCCACGCACTATCAGCGCATCAATGTCCCCCACAACCCGGTCACCCGGAACCTCCAAGGCTCTCTCGACAGCGAGACCAGGCTTCATCCCAGAGGGCCACTATAAAGCCGAGGACGCTGCCGAAACTTACATTAACACCAGTAAGAATAGAGTAAAACTCTCAAAATGGCTGAAAAACACGAGAGGCCAGCCGGAATCCGGTAGAGACCTGATACCTACAGACGAGCTATTAACAAATACAATGGCCATGATAGACGACATTCCCGACAAAATAAAGTCCTTCACGGGAATGCGAAAGGACATAAAACAGTTCCTGGAGCATATAACAGAGCACAGCTTGATCTCAATCTTCGAGGTATCAAGGAGAACTCGCACGATGGAGAACCTCCTGGCAAAAACAACTAGCCATACCGTACCCATCTCGCGGACCTGCACGAGCTCTGAAACGACACCCACTGCCGCCCTTGATGAGCGGCTGGAGAAGATGGATAATGCTATCCAAACCCTCCAGACGCTCATCAAGGAACAAGGGGAAGCCGGGACTAAAGCCTCAGGAGGTAATAACCTCATAATTGAGGATAAACTCGACACGTTGAGCGTTGGGCACGACGAGATACACAGACAGTTGAAAAAGATAGAGGCCTATATAGACAGGGAAGACGCGGCAGTTACTCCAGAGGACCTAAAACTAACCTGGGATAACCAAGTAAAAGTCTACGAGGAGTTCGGCGACTTAAAAAGCAAAAATAGCGAACTTATAGCTCAATTTGCTAAAATCGAAGCCAAGCTAACCGACCCCATTCGACAAGAAGTGACACCAAACACCTCAGTCACTTACGCCAGTGTCGCGGCCAGGGCCCCACCACCGAAGCTCCCCCCGACCCTGGAGTCGATCGTTGTCACCTCAGAGGACGACCAGGAGACCGGAGAGGAAGTCCTCCAAAGGGTAAGGAAGGCCGTCGACGCCAGGGCCGCGGGACTCAGAGTGGACAAAATAAGGAAGGCAAAAAACCAGAAAGTTATCCTCAGCTGCAGAAATCAAGAAGATCTAAACAAAATCACGGAAAGACTAAACAAAAACGACCGAAAGTTAAAAACCGAAAGGATTCCCAACAAAGACCCACTTGTTGTCCTGAAGGATGTGATGCTGGAAGACGACGAGGAAATCGTCGTCGACGCAATACTCCGACAGAACCCGGAGGTCTTTGGGAACAGGGAGGAAAACATAATACGTATCAAGACCAAATACAAAAAACGCACACGAAACCCACAGGCGAAACACGTGGTCCTCCAGGTGGACCCACTCACTTGGCAAAAGATGACGGAGGCTGGTGCCCTCCACATTGACCTTCAGAGGGTCAGGGTGGAGGACCAGTCTCCTCTCATCCAATGCACGAAGTGCCTGGCATTCGGACATGGCAGAAAGTTCTGCACCCACGGGGAGGGCAAGTGCAGCCACTGCGGGGGCCCACATTTGCGGGCCGAATGTGAGTTAATGATCACTGGATCACCCCCGGAGTGCTGCAACTGTGCTCCCTTAGGGAATAAGGCGGATCACAACGCATTCAGCGAAGCCTGTCCGGTTAGGCAAAAGTGGGACTACCTGGCGCGCATCACCACAGCATATACACAAACCACAACAACACACCAAACCACATAGTACGATGCCGAGCTCCCAAGATGACATTGAGACCTCGACATCAAGTTTTGCAAAACACGTACAACAAAATAGGATTTATATTGTAAGAATATAAAACCATTTTAAAAAACGTTTAACATTCGGTCAGCAATTTAAAATTCTAACAACTAAATTAACAATAGAGTCACTCTTTAAGAATTAAAATACAGATATAGCCCAAGAAAATAAGAATGTAAATAGGAAACAGCACAAGAAATAGGAGTAGTCATATATATTAATGAATATATAGAAACTTCCCTAGTAAAAAGTAGAAATAAATCTTAGAGACAGGAATTAAAAGAAACAAAAATAATTAGACATAAACGAAACCACAACCCCAATATAAGCCCAAAACAAAATGTAAGCAATATAGAATATAGTGTAAGAAATGGCGTAGAGTATATATTGTTAAATATATAAAAATCTGCCCAAAAATGTATTAGATTAAGAATTAAAATAAGAAAGGCACAATAGAATTAAGTTGGTAAATCAGTGTAATACCCCTTGTGTGTAACTACTAAAGCCTGTAGGTTATATTGCAAGCAAATGTCTAAAAATAAGAATTAGTATTAGAAAATAAAAATGTGTAATAGAATAGTAAATAGAATAAGAAAGCAAATGTGCATAAATAGAATAAGAATCAAAGGTGTTAAAATAGAATAAGTAATAGTATAAGCAAGATACAAAATGTAACTCTGGCATATAATATAGCAAATAAAATGATAAATGATAAATGTAATAGAATAAAAATAGCACAAGCCATGTGGCTTACAGAATACTAAAAACTGTAACAATAAATGTAATAGATTAGTCTAAATTATAAAAATGTAAAGTAACAGAAATGTAAATGTAATGAGTAGAGTCAAAATTGTTAAGAAAAATGTAAACAAAAGAGTATAAAAGTTATTTCCCCCTGGTTTAAATAAAGCAATAAATATAATAGTGTTAGCTAAGATTAGGCAGGCATCCCACCTGTTAATGTGTGAAAGATGATGTAAAAAAGAAAGATAAAGTATGTAGAACAAAAGTGCGAGAGGAATAATTGCGAGAACTGATATGAAAGAGTAGATTAATAAAGTCCTGGCTTATGGCTGGGGAGCAGAGAGAAAAAAAATAAAAAAAAAAAAAAAAAAAAAAAAAAACCTAACCTAACCTAACCTAACCTAACCTAACCTAACCTAACCTAACCTAACCTAACCTAACCTAACCGGGGGGTTGGATGGTTGCCTCCCCGCGGCGCTCCCTGGAAACGGTAACTAGGTACACGGTAACGCAGTGTCCTAGCCCGGCTAAAACCATCCCACAGAGAACAACTGACTTCGAGTTCTGCAGCGATTTACCATGGACGACGAGCAATTCTTTGCGGACTACATGCCTGGAGGGGTATATTGCCCTGTTTCGGAATCCAGTTCCGAGGACGAAGGAGACCCGAAGTGCTATGGGTCCTTCGAGAAAATCAAAACCTACGTGGAGGAGATTAAATCTCTGGTTGTGGGCTCCCAAAAGGGTAAAGGTGCGAGTCTGAATAAAGACCAGAAGGCTCGCATCGTACAACTCTGCTCAATGACAATAACAACTTGTTATGCCAGCTCTACCAAACCATCTTCTAAGGAGACACCAGTCACTTCTACTGCTCCAACATCTTCTTCTGCTGGAACCACGCCAGCCCTTACCGTCGAAGCAATTACGACGATTGTTCGTCAAAGCATCCAGGACGAATTGAAGAAGTTCCCAGCGTTAAAACAAGACCCACCATCTTTAACCAAGCCTTCATATGCTACTATAGCCTCAAAGTCAACTCCAAATAACATTGTAGCCTCCAAACCCGTCTCGAAACCCTCCATTATAGTTTCCCATAAGAAAGACAACGCCACTAGAGAGGAAACTATCCGTAGTTTCCGAACAGCAGCCGACTTCAAGACACTCAGTTTTGCTCCAGCCCGAGTTCAGTCTCTCTCGAAGCAAAAGTTCAGGGTCGAGTTCGATTCAGACGAACAGCGATCGAAAACTTTAGAGAGACTGAACAAGGATCCCAATTTGAATGCCGAAACAGCTCGGAAACTTAGACCGATGGTGATAATAAAAGGGATCTCTAAGGAGATACCAACAGATGATCTCAAAACTTTACTCCTCCAACAGAATCCCACTATAAAGGCTGCTTGCAATACCGAAGAGGACTTAAACTTTAAATTTGAGCGCAAGAACAGAAACGAAAAGCTCTATAACGCCGTCTATATTGTAACTCCCCCCATCTTCCATGCTATAATCGACCTTGGCAAGGTCAACATCGACTACCAGCGTGTTCACGCTGAGGAGTTCTCCCCTTTTCTCCAATGTTTTACGTGTCTGCAGTTTGGACACACGCGCAACAAATGCAACGCCAAGACTGAGACTTGTTCCCACTGTGCGGGACAGCATGGATTGGAGCAATGTCCAGTCAAGGACGACTCTAAGAAAGCCGTGTGTCTGAACTGTCAGACACACAACGCGAAATTTAAAGGGAAAGACAACACCCAACACCGATGTACTTCTACCAAATGCCCTCGGGTGAAGGCAATGCTTATTAAAGTTCGCGAAAAAGTCGATTATGGTATGGAAGTCTAATACTTCAATGTCAATCTCTTCTGTAACACCCTTTAGTAAACCAATTCCGTTAATAGTCAAATAACCTTTTCTTGTTACACCACTTTGTAAAATCTAAATAACGTTTAAATTTCATTGTAATAATTTACCGCTTTTGTAATCAACGAACATTCTCTCAATTTGATGTAAGGGAGTCGAAGAAGGAAGTTGTATCAAATAGCAACGACCAACTTTGACTCTCATTGGCATGAAAAAACCAATATATTTTTGTGAAAATTCAAACACTCTGGAGAAATAAAATAAGATTAAAAAAAAAAAAAACCTAACCTAACCTAACCTAACCTAACCTAACCTAACCTAACCTAACCTAACCTAACCTAACCTAACCTAACCTAACCTAACCTAACCTAACCTAACCTAACCTAACCTAACCTAACCTAACCTAACCTAACCTAACCTAACCTAACCTAACCTAACCTAACCTAACCTAACCTAACCTAACCTGACCTAACCTAACCTAACCTAACCTAACCTAACCTAACCTAACCTAACCTAACCTAACCTAACCTAACCTAACCTAACCTAACCTAACCTAACCTAACCTAACCTAACCTAACCTAACCTAACCTAACCTAACCTAACCTAACCTAACCTAACCTAACCTAACCTAACCTAACCTAACCTAACCTAACCTAACCTAACCTAACCTAACCTAACCTAACCTAACCTAACCTAACCTAACCTAACCTAACCTAACCTAACCTAACCTAACCTAACCTAACCTAACCTAACCTAACCTAACCTAACCTAACCTAACCTAACCTAACCTAACCTAACCTAACCTAACCTAACCTAACCTAACCTAACCTAACCTAACCTAACCTAACCTAACCTAACCTAACCTAACCTAACCTAACCTAACCTAACCTAACCTAACCTAACCTAACCTAACCTAACCTAACCTAACCTAACCTAACCTAACCTAACCGGGGGGTTGGATGGTTGCCTCCCCGCGGCGCTCCCTGGAAACGGTAACTAGGTACACGGTAACGCAGTGTCCTAGCCCGGCTAAAACCATCCCACAGCGAACAACTGACTTCGAGTTCTGCAGCGATTTACCATGGACGACGAGCAATTCTTTGCCGACTACATGCCTGGAGGGGTATATTGCCCTGTTTCGGAATCCAGTTCCGAGGACGAAGGAGACCCGAAGTGCTATGGGTCCTTCGAGAAAATCAAAACCTACGTGGAGGAGATTAAATCTCTGGTTGTGGGCTCCCAAAAGGGTAAAGGTGCGAGTCTGAATAAAGACCAGAAGGCTCGCATCGTACAACTCTGCTCAATGACAATAACAACTTGTTATGCCAGCTCTACCAAACCATCTTCTAAGGAGACACCAGTCACTTCTACTGCTCCAACATCTTCTTCTGCTGGAACCACGCCAGCCCTTACCGTCGAAGCAATTACGACGATTGTTCGTCAAAGCATCCAGGACGAATTGAAGAAGTTCCCAGCGTTAAAACAAGACCCACCATCTTTAACCAAGCCTTCATATGCTACTATAGCCTCAAAGTCAACTCCAAATAACATTGTAGCCTCCAAACCCGTCTCGAAACCCTCCATTATAGTTTCCCATAAGAAAGACAACGCCACTAGAGAGGAAACTATCCGTAGTTTCCGAACAGCAGCCGACTTCAAGACACTCAGTTTTGCTCCAGCCCGAGTTCAGTCTCTCTCGAAGCAAAAGTTCAGGGTCGAGTTCGATTCAGACGAACAGCGATCGAAAACTTTAGAGAGACTGAACAAGGATCCCAATTTGAATGCCGAAACAGCTCGGAAACTTAGACCGATGGTGATAATAAAAGGGATCTCTAAGGAGATACCAACAGATGATCTCAAAACTTTACTCCTCCAACAGAATCCCACTATAAAAGCTGCTTGCAATACCGAAGAGGACTTAAACTTTAAATTTGAGCGCAAGAACAGAAACGAAAAGCTCTATAACGCCGTCTATATTGTAACTCCCCCCATCTTCCATGCTATAATCGACCTTGGCAAGGTCAACATCGACTACCAGCGTGTTCACGCTGAGGAGTTCTCCCCTTTTCTCCAATGTTTTACGTGTCTGCAGTTTGGACACACGCGCAACAAATGCAACGCCAAGACTGAGACTTGTTCCCACTGTGCGGGACAGCATGGATTGGAGCAATGTCCAGTCAAGGACGACTCTAAGAAAGCCGTGTGTCTGAACTGTCAGACACACAACGCGAAATTTAAAGGGAAAGACAACACCCAACACCGATGTACTTCTACCAAATGCCCTCGGGTGAAGGCAATGCTTATTAAAGTTCGCGAAAAAGTCGATTATGGTATGGAAGTCTAATACTTCAATGTCAATCTCTTCTGTAACACCCTTTAGTAAACCAATTCCGTTAATAGTCAAATAACCTTTTCTTGTTACACAACTTTGTAAAATCTAAATAACGTTTAAATTTCATTGTAATAATTTACCGCTTTTGTAATCAACGAACATTCTCTCAATTTGATGTAAGGGAGTCGAAGAAGGAAGTTGTATCAAATAGCAACGACCAACTTTGACTCTCATTGGCATGAAAAAACTAATATATTTTTGTGAAAATTCAAACACTCTGGAGAAATAAAATAAGATTAAAAAAAAAAAAAAAAAAACCTAACCTAACCTAACCTAACCTAACCTAACCTAACCTAACCTAACCTAACCTAACCTAACCTAACCTAACCTAACCTAACCTAACCTAACCTAACCTAACCTAACCTAACCTAACCTAACCTAACCTAACCTAACCTAACCTAACCTAACCTAACCTAACCTAACCTAACCTAACCTAACCTAACCTAACCTAACCTAACCTAACCTAACCTAACCTAACCTAACCTAACCTAACCTAACCTAACCTAACCTAACCTAACCTAACCTAACCTAACCTAACCTAACCTAACCTAACCTAACCTAACCTAACCTAACCTAACCTAACCTAACCTAACCTAACCTAACCTAACCTAACCTAACCTAACCTAACCTAACCTAACCTAACCTAACCTAACCTAACCTAACCTAACCTAACCTAACCTAACCTAACCTAACCTAACCTAACCTAACCTAACCTAACCTAACCTAACCTAACCTAACCTAACCTAACCTAACCTAACCTAACCTAACCTAACCTAACCTAACCTAACCTAACCTAACCTAACCTAACCTAACCTAACCTAACCTAACCTAACCTAACCTAACCTAACCTAACCTAACCTAACCTAACCTAACCTAACCTAACCTAACCTAACCTAACCTAACCTAACCTAACCTAACCTAACCTAACCTAACCTAACCTAACCTAACCTAACCTAACCTAACCTAACCTAACCTAACCTAACCTAACCTAACCTAACCTAACCTAACCTAACCTAACCTAACCTAACCTAACCTAACCTAACCTAACCTAACCTAACCTAACCTAACCTAACCTAACCTAACCGGGGGGTTTGGATGTTGGCCTCCCCGCGGCGCCCCCTGGAAACGGCTAGGTTCACGGTAACGCAGTGACCTAGACCGGCTAACAACATCCCATCGCGAAACACCGTATGCGCATGCGATTAACATCATGTCGGACTACGAGGAATACGATAACAACTTTATGGCTTATATGCCCGGCAGCCGATTCGGCCCGCGCGACGACGAAATTGCGTCGAACCCCGAGGACGAAGGAGACCCGGTCTGCCATGGGTCCTTCGCCTCTATTCGAAGTTATGCAGAAGAGATTAAGACCCTTGTGGAGAGCTCCCAGAGAGGCAAAGGGGCGAGCCTTAACAAGGACCAAAAGGTCCGCATCGTAACCCTTTGCGATCTCACGATCTACGAATGTGATCCCGGACCAAAGACCGCGTCATCGAAGACCACGATCCCGTCTTCCACCGCTCCTGCAGCACAAACCGACTCCATTGCTCAGGCCCTCTCCACCTTAACCTCCAAGATGGACACAATGGAGAAACAACTTAAAGCTCTGACCACCCAAGCGCCTAAACAACACCCCGATAAGACGGCTTCCACCAGTTACGCTGCTGTCGCTGGAAGAAACAGTGCCCCACGTCAACCTTCATCATCTATCCCGAAGTCAAAACCTGTCCCGCAGACGGCGAAGACCAAGCCGGCCATCATACTTGCGGGCAAGATGGATAGCGTCACCCCTGAACAGATAATCACGGGCTTCAGCAAGACCATGGATTTCAAGAGCCTCAACTTCGCCCCAGCGAAAGTCCTTCGCATCTCCGGTGGAAAGGTCCGTGTCGAGTTCGACAAGACCGAACACCTCGATACCGCAATGAAGAAGCTTGGCACTCCATCCGCCTCCGCGAACAATATCACCGCTGAACCCGCGAGACTCCTGAAACCCATGGTTGTCCTCAAGGGGATCCCGAAGGATATCAAACGAGAAGATCTGGTCCTTCACATCCGTAACCAAAACCCTAGCATCCGTGATGCCTCTACCCCTGATGAGATCATCTACAAATTTGAGCGTAAAAATAGAAACGCAGCTCTTTATAATGCGGTTCTGCTGGTTTCGACACGTGCCTTCAAGGCAATCATCAAGGCCCAAAAGGTCAACGTGGACTACGCCCGTGTGCATGCTGAGGAATTCTCGCCCTTCATGCAGTGTTACCGCTGCATGGAGTTTGGCCACATACGCAGCAAGTGCACGAGTAAAGTGGAGGTCTGCCTCCACTGCTCCGAAAACCACGCCTTCAGCGAGTGCCCGAACAAGGGCGAGAAATCCAAGATGTGCTGCTTCAACTGCCGAACCCACTACGACCGGAGAAAGGTCCAAGGCGACACCAACCACCGGGCGGACTCGTCATCTTGTCCCCGTGTGCGAGTTATGTCCAGGCGCATCAAGGATCGGGTGGACTATGGTCCAGCGGATTGAGCCGTGGTCTTGTGATGTGCAGCGCCTTCACAAAGCTCTCCGCTCCCGATACAAACTTCTCTATCTCTTCTTTTCATTTTCCTTTCTTTTCTATTTTTCTGTCTTTCCTTTCTTTCTATTACTCCGTCCTCTACCCTCCTTCCACCCTCCCATGTTCCCTCACCCCGTTCTGTATGGAATCGCAGTTCGGAAAGGGACGTGGATCGTCTCAATGAACATTCTGATCTTAAAGTCATTCAAACCCATTTTCACCGCCTTTTTCAACCAATAAAACCCAAATCTCAGAAAATAATAGTCCTAAAAAAAAAAAAAAAAAACCTAACCTAACCTAACCTAACCTAACCTAACCTAACCTAACCTAACCTAACCTAACCTAACCTAACCTAACCTAACCTAACCTAACCTAACCTAACCTAACCTAACCTAACCTAACCTAACCTAACCTAACCTAACCTAACCTAACCTAACCTAACCTAACCCGTTTATCTTCGCATATTTAAACTGAAATATTGCAAACTTTTATAAATTCATTGCATTGATATCGGTGATCCCCGATTATTAAACGTTTTTTATTGCATATTAGGCTTACAAAAATTATTTTATCACGATTTTTCACATTTTGACTTAATATTTTCATAGTAAAAATTTTCATTTGGACAAAAATTCGTAAATTTCCAAACTTTCTTCTGCTGATATCATAGATTTCGGCTTAACTAGCACAACCCCGCCGTTCCCGTCGCTCTGCGGCCCATAGTTTTTGAATTATTCAAATTTTAAACCCCAAATTTTAGCAAAATTTCAGTTTTTTCGACCTACACGAAAATTTTTACAGGCCCGTTTCAGTTTTTATTCGCCATCCAGTTGCGCCTCGTCGAGCCCTACCCGACGACACCCCGCGCGCGACGCTGAGACGACGCGAAGTCAAAAATTTTCGTGAAAATCCCTCAAAATCTTATACCGAGGCTACCTAAGCGGAGACTTTCTCAAGGGAAATTGTTTATCTTCGCATATTTAAACTGAAATATTGCAAACTTTTATAAATTCATTGCATTGATATCGGTGATCCCCGATTATTAAACGTTTTTTATTGCATATTAGGCTTACAAAAATTATTTTATCACGATTTTTCACATTTTGACTTAATATTTTCATAGTAAAAATTTTCATTTGGACAAAAATTCGTAAATTTCCAAACTTTCTTCTGCTGATATCATAGATTTCGGCTTAACTAGCACAACCCCGCCGTTCCCGTCGCTCTGCGGCCCATAGTTTTTGAATTATTCAAATTTTAAACCCCAAATTTTAGCAAAATTTCAGTTTTTTCGACCTACACGAAAATTTTTACAGGCCCGTTTCAGTTTTTATTCGCCATCCAGTTGCGCCTCGTCGAGCCCTACCCGACGACACCCCGCGCGCGACGCTGAGACGACGCGAAGTCAAAAATTTTCGTGAAAATCCCTCAAAATCTTATACCGAGGCTACCTAAGCGGAGACTTTCTCAAGGGAAATTGTTTATCTTCGCATATTTAAACTGAAATATTGCAAACTTTTATAAATTCATTGCATTGATATCGGTGATCCCCGATTATTAAACGTTTTTTATTGCATATTAGGCTTACAAAAATTATTTTATCACGATTTTTCACATTTTGACTTAATATTTTCATAGTAAAAATTTTCATTTGGACAAAAATTCGTAAATTTCCAAACTTTCTTCTGCTGATATCATAGATTTCGGCTTAACTAGCACAACCCCGCCGTTCCCGTCGCTCTGCGGCCCATAGTTTTTGAATTATTCAAATTTTAAACCCCAAATTTTAGCAAAATTTCAGTTTTTTCGACCTACACGAAAATTTTTACAGGCCCGTTTCAGTTTTTATTCGCCATCCAGTTGCGCCTCGTCGAGCCCTACCCGACGACACCCCGCGCGCGACGCTGAGACGACGCGAAGTCAAAAATTTTCGTGAAAATCCCTCAAAATCTTATACCGAGGCTACCTAAGCGGAGACTTTCTCAAGGGAAATTGTTTATCTTCGCATATTTAAACTGAAATATTGCAAACTTTTATAAATTCATTGCATTGATATCGGTGATCCCCGATTATTAAACGTTTTTTATTGCATATTAGGCTTACAAAAATTATTTTATCACGATTTTTCACATTTTTGATAAACTAAAACTATATTTTAAGTGACTTATAATTTAATTACATAAACTAGTAATAGCGGACGTCATCTATCAGTGATAGATACGGACTAAATTATCTTACAACGATAAGGACACGTCCTTAAAAATCTTCTTTAAAACATTTTTCTTTTAAAATAATTTACCTTCGTGGTCTCGCTCGAAATCCTAGAGTGGACCAGACTGACCTGTGAAGAAAGTAAGGTTTGATAGACCATATATATACTTATTTACATTTACACACTTTGACACAATTATATAAATTTAACATATACATTTGACTTACCTGACGAATCTGCTCCCACACCTCTTGCACACCTTCTCACCACCTGAAACAAGTACACACATATTAATACAAAATGTACCATACACCACCGGTGGGCAAACGGCAACCAAGCCCAAGAACAATCACTATTTCACCATCACAAAAGGCCCGATCACCTAAAATTCTCCCCCGATCGGTGTTCACAGCGACGTCGGTATCTCCAAGTACCTCTTCGCCTCAACCCTCCGAAGTGAAGGCGACGAGCATTCCGCCCTACATCTTGGAAGGTCACTCGAGATCAGAGGACGCAGCCCAAGTCTTCATAAGCGCAAGCAAAAATAAGACCAAATTGGCAAAATTACTTAAAGCGTCGAGGGCACAAGAAGAGTCCAGCAAAGACCGCACACCCACAGATAAGCTTCTTGGCACGATAATAGGGATGTTGGACGCCATTCCGGATAAAGTCAAAACATTTACTGGTATGCGCAAAGACATTAAACAGTTTTTGGAGGAAACAGCCGACCAAAGTATGACCTTGCTTTTCGAAGTCTCAAGGAGGTCTCGTGAAATGGAGAACTTACTGGCAACAAGACCTAGCCAAGCTCTACCCATTTCACAGACCCAAGCGAGCTCATACGCACAGCCCTCTGATGCCTTTGATGAGCGACTGGAGAAAATGGACCACGTTATCCAGAATTTCCAGGCGCTCATCGAGGGCCAGGAGGTCGTGCTAAAAAGTGTGCGCAGCACAGAAATCCAGTGCGCTTACTTGGAGGAGTTCATAGGAGCAAGGAACGCGGAGATTGTCGAGAAAATTAAAGACCTTAAAAAAGGAGAGGGCCTACAAGAAACAACACCAACACAGAGCCAAATGGAAAGCCTTGATCGCAACATTGACGCATTAGACAAGAAACTTGATAGGATCGAAGTCAAACTTGACGACCCCATCCGCCATGAAGTGGCTCTTAACACCTCTGCCACATACGCCAGTGTTGCGGCCAGGGCCCCACCACCGAAGTATCCGCCGACTCTGGAGTCGATCGCCATCACCTCGGAGGACGATCATGAGACCGGCGAGGAAGTCCTCCAGAGAGTCAGGAAGGCGGTCGACGCCAGGGGAGGGGGACTCCGGGTGGACAAAATAAGAAAAGCTAAGAACCAGCGAGTTATTCTCAGCTGCAAAAGTAAGGAGGACCTAAACAAAATAACAGAACGTATAAGGGAAAATGACAAAAATTTAAAAGCCGTAGAAATTCCCAACAAAGACCCGCTAGTCGTTCTGAAGGATGTGCTGCTGGAGGAAGACGACGAAGAAATCGTCGACGCGGCACTCCGTCAGAACCCGGAGATCTTTGGTAACAGAGAAGAGGGCTCGATACGAATCCGCGTTAAATATAAAAAACGGACGAGGAACCCACAGGCGAAACACGTGGTGCTGCAAGTGGACCCATTCAGTTGGCAGAAGATGACGGAGGCTGGTGCCCTCCACATTGACCTCCAGAGGGTCAGGGTGGAGGACCAGTCTCCTCTCATCCAATGCACAAAGTGTCTGGCTTTTGGGCATGGTAGGAAATTCTGCACCCACGGGGAGGACAGGTGCAGCCACTGCGGGGGACCGCATTTGCGGGCCAAATGCGAGTTGATGATCACTGGATCACCCCCGGAGTGCTGCAACTGCGCTCCCTTAGGTAACAAATCCGAGCATAACGCGTTCAGCGAAACCTGCCCAGTTAGACAGAAATGGGACTACCTGGCACGGATAACCACGGCGTACACACATACAACAACACAGTAGATCCAGACACTAACACAGTATGATACCGGGGCCTCAAGATGACCTTGAAACCTCGACATCAAGTCTTAAATAGCCCAATTAATAAAATCAGAATATATATTATGATAATATATAACTGACTTAGATTCCTAAATAAAAATTTCTTTAAAAAGCAATAGAACCAAGAAAACCTTTAGTTAAGTATGAAAGAATAATAAGTAATAGCAAAAGTAAAAATTTAATACTAAAAAGCCTATGAATAAAAAATAAGTTAAGAATATACATAGATTAAGAAATAGGTGTAGATTATATATTGTTAGATATATAAAACCTGCCCTAAAATAAACTGTAATAATAAAAATTAAGAAGAAAGGCAGAAGAGTTCCAAAAACATATAGTTAATAATAGCAAAAGTAAAAATTTAATACTAAAAAAGCCTACGAATAAAAATAAGTTAAGAATATACATAGATTAAGAAATAGGTGTAGATTATATATTGTTAGATATATAAAACCTGCCCTAAAATAAACTGTAATAATAAAAATTAAGAAGAAAGGCAGAAGAGTTCCAAAAACATCCCTTTTAAATACCAGAAATATAAAAATAAATCAATATGTGTTACCACCAGCCAGCAAATGTCCGTAATTTTATGTCGAATAAAATAAGAATTAGTATAAGAACTGCTAATAGTCTAAGAATCCTGTAATAAATATATAAGAAACAACGTGAATTAAGATAAGAAATAGCATAAGTAAGACACAGAATGTGACTCTGACATAGTCTGTAGGAAATACAATGATAAAATGTAATAGAATGTAAGATAGCACAAGAAATTGTGGTATTAAAAAATAATAAAACTTGTAAGAATAGAATTAAGAAAAAGTAAATGAAAATAAGTAGACCAAAATTGCTAAAATGAAAAGAAACAGATATAACACAGAGTCAAACAGTAATAAAGTAATAAGACGTAAACACTTTTAAGAATGTAATTATTAGAGCCGAAAATGTTCAGAAAAATGCTAGGAAATGAGCTTAAAAAAAAAAAAATTATTTTCCCTTTGTTTTAAAAATAAAGAAATATAGAAAGAAAGATGATGGATGACTGATGAATAATAAAATACATGAGAACTAGAATGAATGAGAAAATTAGTTATACAAAGTCCTGGCGTACCCATGGCCGGGGAGCAGATTAAAAAAAAAAAAAAAAAAAAAAAAAAAAAAAAAAAAAAAAAAAAAAAAAAAAAAAAAAAAAAAAAAAAAAAAAAAAAAAACCTAACCTAACCTAACCTAACCTAACCTAACCTAACCTAACCTAACCTAACCTAACCTAACCTAACCTAACCTAACCTAACCTAACCTAACCTAACCTAACCTAACCTAACCTAACCTAACCTAACCTAACCTAACCTAACCTAACCTAACCTAACCTTACCTAACCTAACCTAACCTAACCTAACCTAACCTAACCTAACCTAACCTAACCTAACCTAACCTAACCTAACCTAACCTAACCTAACCTAACCTAACCTAACCTAACCTAACCTAACCTAACCTAACCTAACCTAACCTAACCTAACCTAACCTAACCTAACCTAACCTAACCTAACCTAACCTAACCTAACCTAACCTAACCTAACCTAACCTAACCTAACCTAACCTAACCTAACCTAACCTAACCTAACCTAACCTAACCTAACCTAACCTAACCTAACCTAACCTAACCTAACCTAACCTAACCTAACCTAACCTAACCTAACCTAACCTAACCTAACCTAACCTAACCTAACCTAACCTAACCTAACCTAACCTTTTTTTTTTTTTTTTTTTTTTTTGATTTAAGTGAGGGGAATCCATTCTTTACAGATACCGACCGGTTATGCTGGGGTCACCTAGGATACCTGAATAGGCACCCTATCTCTCGCCACCCCCGTTACCCCGGCGATCCTAATAGGATCGGCGGGGTTACGGGGTAGGTCTCACCCACTCCCGATCCTCCACCGGGCCAAGGGCCGGATGGGGGATCGGGACTGGGGAGGGACACCCGCCTCGCGACCCTCCGATCCATCACGAAGGACAGACCGGGGGGCTGGGAGGGGGGGGCACTACCAGCTAAACCCCTCACTTATGCCCTCAGCTATAGACCCCGAGCCTATGGGATCGTGGTGTCACGCGCGCACGTGACCCGGGGAAAGTTGCCCTCCTGGGGCCCTACCGGCGGGGGTGACAGGGCATAAATGTCACCGCCCACTACGATGGCGGGGGGAGAACGAGGCGCTCACGTTGGCGTCTCCTTCTCCCCGGCCGTCGTCTTCGGATCGGATCCGCATCGGCGTCTGCCTCGCGTATCCTCTCCGCGGCCTCCTTCTGTGAGAGTACATCCTCACAGTAGGAGACCATCGCCTGCCAGCATCTCTCACTTCTCAGCATCGCAGCTGTTACGCTGGGAAGTGTGAGATCCGTTCCGATGACTGCAGTCAACGCCTGTCGTTGCGTCGACCACGCGGTACACTCCATAAGAGTGTGGCGCGCGGTGTCTTGTGGTGCACCGCAGTGGTGGCACACCTGCGCAGCTTCTCTCTGTATTTGACACAGGTACCTACCAAAGCATCCGTGCCCGGTAAGTACCTGTGCCAATCTATATGTTATAGAGCCGTGTTTCCGAGCTCTCCAACCCCTCAAAATCGGGCGGATGGCCTCAATTGTTTTGAGTCCCGCTATGGGAGTCTGTAATTGCCGCTCCCATTCAACTAAGCTCCTCTCCTCCGCAGACCGCCGAATCGCAGTCCACTCCTCCAGAGCCAGAAGGTGGCCCTCTCTTCTGGCTTCCCGACCTCGCCTGTACACCTCCGCCAAAACCTGGGCCTCCAGCTCCCAGGGAGGCGTACCGGCCAAAGCGCACGCTGCCGACCAAGACACCGTGCGGTATCCTCGCACCATACGAGACGCTACAACCCTCTGGGGCCGCCTTAGGGCGGCCTTATTTGCTTCATTTAAAGCATCTGCCCAGACGGGGGCTCCGTAGAGGGCCATACTACGGATGACCCCCGCATAAAGCTGGCGACAACTTTTGTTGGGGCCGCCTACGTTCGGCAACAATCTGCCCAAAGACGCTGCAGCCTTGACCAGTCTGGGGGCCAACTGCTTGAAGTGATCGCAGAAGGCCCAACGTCCGTCAAGCACCAACCCAAGGTACTTCATGTTGGGGCGGAACGGAACCACAACCCCATCAATCACCATATCGGCCCCTGGTGGAGGACCCTGCCTTGGGCCATGAAACAACATGGCCTGGGTCTTGGAGACCTCTACTTCAAGGCCGAGAGCACGAATGCGACCGACCATATACTCCGCTCCTATCTTTGCAAGGCGCCTCGCCTCCGCAAAGTCCCTGCCCCGAGCCGTGACGAGCGTGTCATCCGCATAGCAGATGACATCTTGCCGGGGGAGAAGCTCGCCTCGAAGCGCCCAATCATATCCTAGGTTCCACAGGAGTGGCCCCAAGACCGACCCCTGTGGAACACCACACATCATTCGCCGAATTTTCAACTGCCCGTCTGGGGCAAGATATACAATTTCCCTATCCTCCAGATAGTGCTCAATTATCCGGCAGAGATAGGGAGGGACACCATGGTGTCGAAGGGCGTCCTTGATGACGCTATAGGGGAGAGAGTTAAAGGCATTCTTTATATCTAAAGAAACCGCCACCACTCTCTCCCCGCGACTGACAGCTGCTTGGGAGAGTTCCTTTAGTGCCATGATGGCATCTATCGTGGACCTCTGCCTCCTGAACCCATATTGACGGTCCGACAAATTGGGACCAACAGCGTCCAGATGCTGGACGATCCGATCCGCAATGATGCGTTCGAGCATTTTTCCGGGTTCGTCCAGCAGGACCAGCGGTCGATATGCGGACGGTAGATTTGGAGGCCGGTCGTCCTTCTTCAGGAGGCAGAGTCTTCCCCTCTTCCACGACTTGGGAAAGTGCCCTGTCCGGAGACACTCGGAGAAGAGCGCCCGAAATTCTTCGCCGAGATGTTGAATGGCTATGGGGATGATTCGTCCCGGAATCCCATCTGGACCAGGCGCTTTTTTCTTGGCCTTGAGGCGATCAGAAAGCATCTCTATTTCCTCAACGGTGACCGGGAAGAAGCCACTTGTCTCAGTCGACTCACGGACTGAGGGTCCCATCATCGGGCAAACAGAAGGAGGTACGGCCGGAAACAGTCCACCGACCACCTGAGACAGAGTCTGTGGGTCCATCGATTCCGTGGGAGGCGCCTGATTGCGGAGCTTACTCCTGATCATTCTATAAGGGCGCCCCCACGGGTCCCGATCCAGATCCTCGAGGAACTCATCCCAAGCATGGGTTTTCGCCATACAAATTGCCTCTGACAAGGCCTTTTTCGCTTCCGAAAACGCCAAACGAAGTGGGGCTTCCTCCGCAGGAACGCGCCTTAACCTGCGTCGACTGTGTTGTAGTGCCCTTCTGGCTTCGAGGCATGTAGCACGAAGAGTAGCTACTTCGTCGTTCCACCAATACACACGCCTCTTGGATGGTATACCCTTGACCCGCGGCATAGAGGCGTCGCAGACTGCCGTTAGGGATGCAGTCAGTCGACGAGTACCCTGCTCCGCCCCCATTCCTTCAATACTGTGGCCCTCCCATTTCCATGACTCAACAATAGCCGCCTCCTCCGCAAGATCTCGATCCAACTTGGTGATAGCCCAGCGAGGGAAGCGTCGCTGAGCCTCACCGGGACGCGGAGAGCAGCCACCATCAGCAAACACTATCTTGAAGTGAATATGGACGTGGTCCGACAGGGTCAAAACGTCGGTGAGGACATGCCAGTCTTGTATCCGTGCTGCCAGGGCAGGGGTCGCGAAGGTCAGGTCAACAATTGATCCTCCGTCCCCCCTGACGCAGGTGAACTCTCGGCCCCTATTCTGCAGCAAAAGACCCGACGCAGCTGCCCAGTCGAGTACGCTGTGCCCTTTTGGCGTATCCGAGGGCATACCCCACGCTGTGTGGTGGGCGTTAAAATCGCCCAAAACCAGCATTTGTGCTGGTGCGAGACGCCCAATCACCCCAAGCAACACATCAAGCCATCTGTCGTATTCGGCGAGGGCCCGGTTGGGGGAGAAGTAAACACCAACAAGTGTTAATTCTCCCCAAGAGGCCGCCACATAGCCCGGTCCCCTCTCTATAACCGAGAGGGGAGGGGAGTAGGCGGCAGAATAGGGGGCCATGATGGCTACGGAATTGTCCGTTGCCCCGACCCAGTTGGAGCGCTGCGGAATAAAATATGGCTCCGCAACCACCACCAAATTCGTGTCCGACTCCGCCACGTACTGCAGGAGGAGATCCTGCGCCGCGGCGGAGTGGTTAATGTTCCCTTGGAGGAGGTTGAGGTGTCTGGCCATTAGGTTGACATTTGACCATCTTCCACCTCTGCTCGAACAGCTGAGCTCTCCGTCCGCCTAGCCACTGCCCCAAAGTTAGAGGGTCTTTTCGCCCGAACTGATGGAGGGCGACATTTGCTACTCCCCATAAAGTGGTTCGCAGGTAAGTTAGCCGCCTTGCAAACGACACAGTTTGGCTCTGCATTGCAGGTTAGGGACTTGTGCCCCTTGTTTCCACATCTGTAGCAGGTGTCGCTATAATCGATCCCGCAGGGGCACAAGGTTTTAGTATGACCCGGAACCATGCATCCAAAACAACGAAGTGGCAGCGGCTCCAACGCCCTTATCGACGCCGACACCCATCCGACCAAAACACGGCCTGATTCGGCCAAAACCTTCGCCGCAGGTATAGGGCACTTAACAAGCGCCGTACCCAAACCTCCTGCACCTGTGCGTATGGGCCCCACTCGCACTTGCTCGGGGGGACAACCCCCTTTTACAGCTACTGCCGAACGCAGTTCTTCCTCATCGACCGAATCATCGAGTCCGGAGACCCGCATATCAGCGGTCTTCACAGGCCTTGAGACTTTGACCAAATCCCCCAAAGTCTCTCTGAGTTTAGAGGCCAATTGGTCGGCCTTTTCTCCGCTTGAGGATCCTGGGATCTCAAACACGCGGGTTCCCGTTGCCGTCACCTTCATCTTCATATCATCCCCGATGCCCAATTCCTGAAAATTAATGGCCTTCTTGGCCTTCGAGATGGCTTCCGCGTAGGTCAAGCCTTTTTCCGCCTGCTCGGGAGTGATAGTCAAAACCACGGCCGTGGTCTTCGGGGGAGTCAGCCTGGGCTTCTTCGGTCCTGTGGACGCAGGGGCGTGCGTCTTGTTCGTCTTGGGAGCCTCTTGTGTTGGCGTCTTATTAACGGTGCTGGGCTTCGTGGGGCGTCCATTCTTGCCAACTGCCACCCAGGGGTTTTCTTGACCAACTGTTGCCGCATAAGACGAACGATCTTCTACTTCCCGTTGTGAGGACATCCGAGCAGAGCTTGATGACTGACGAGCGGGCTCAGTTGCTTTTGCAGCAGCAGCTCTTCTTTGATCAGCAGCCAGTGGGGGGCGTAAAATAGGAGCAGGAGGTAAGCGCTGCTCTATTCCCTCAATGCGTGCGTTCAACATGTTCCCAAACGTAATTGTGAGGGATTTCTCTAGGGATGCCACCCAGTCGGGAATATCAGGATTGGGCGGCGGCATCATGAGTAAGGATGGGTTCTCGACACGACGTTCCGAACTTGCCCTACTTTTATGGGCACCCTCCGAACACCTCTCTTCAAAAGCACGTTTTAGTGCCGCCATCTCTGCCTTGAGGATCTTAATCTGTTCCTCCAATCTCTTATTGTCCGCCTTGAGTCGGCGAGTTTCTTCGGTGGAGGACAGACCAATCAACTCCCTTACTACTTCCCGGATACCCCTACTTGCATCTGTGACGTCCTTCTTGAACTCTCTTTTTAAGTTACCCGACTGAGCAACAACATCCAGCAGCTTTTTGGTGTGCTTTTCTATCTCCTTGTTCATGGAGACGGTAGACCGAATTGAACCATCCGAGAGTGCAGAGCGTACAGAGTCAGTCGGCGATGACTCCCTACTACGCGAATATCCTGGGGTTGGGGGACGATTGTCAGAGGCTGAAGCCTTCCCTTTACCCTTTCCTGCATTTTTCTTCTTCATAGTAACTTTCTCCAACTTTGCCTTCTCCTGTTCCCTCTTTTCAAACTCTCTGGTTTTTTCTTTATCAAGCGTCCTTTCAATTTCCTCTAACTCATCTTCCTCTCGGCCTTCCTGCGTGTTACGCTTGCGCATGGTATTAAGGCCGACGTACTTGCCCGGTCCTGCGGGTTTTCCCCTTCCTCCTGTATTACTCAGTCCAACCTTCGGAGACGCAGCAAAAGGGATATCCTCCGCATCAGACCCCTCCAGATCTGTGATGGTACCTTCTCCTGGACGTTTCCTTCTACTTGCTAGGACAGCACCACCCCTATCCGACTCAGCGTCAGGATCCGGACCAGTTGGTTCAGGACCATCCGGTTCGGGTTCAGACTCTCCGTTGGAAAATGCATCCGATGTCGCGTACATAACCGGCGGACATGGAAGCCTCAAACAACGTTAAAGACACGAAAACACGTCAGAACACAACACAAACTACACGAAACGAAGAAACAAAACAAAACCTCCCAACCTAACCTAACCTAACCTAACCTAACCTAACCTAACCTAACCTAACCTAACCTAACCTAACCTAACCTAACCTAACCTAACCTAACCTAACCTAACCTAACCTAACCTAACCTAACCTAACCTAACCTAACCTAACCTAACCTAACCTAACCTAACCTAACCTAACCTAACCTAACCTAACCTAACCTAACCTAACCTAACCTAACCTAACCTAACCTAACCTAACCTAACCTAACCTAACCTAACCTAACCTAACCTAACCTAACCTAACCTAACCTAACCTAACCTAACCTAACCTAACCTAACCTAACCTAACCTAACCTAACCTAACCTAACCTAACCTAACCTAACCTAACCTAACCTAACCTAACCTAACCTAACCTAACCTAACCTAACCTAACCTAACCTAACCTAACCTAACCTAACCTAACCTAACCTAACCTAACCTAACCTAACCTAACCTAACCTAACCTAACCTAACCTAACCTAACCTAACCTAACCTAACCTAACCTAACCTAACCTAACCTAACCTAACCTAACCTAACCTAACCTAACCTAACCTAACCTAACCGGGGCGTTGGATGAGAGCCTCCCCGCGGCGCGCCCTGGAAACGGACTAGACACGGTAACGCAGTGTCTAGTGCCGGCCAATCTCATCCCCTTGCGATCCACTAAAACGCAAGCAATCGAATCCAACATGCTGACTCCTGAGGAAGAAGAAGAATTTTTTAAACAGTATCTGCCTGGCGGTCGGTTCTGTCCCGACTCCTTAGCCCGTAACATGGCGACCAGTGCCGGAGAAGGAGACCTAGTTCGTGGGTCCTTCATCACAATCCGGGACTTCGCCGACGAAATCAAGAGCCTTGTCGAGAGTGCCCAAAAGGGCAAGGGCGCGAGCCTCAACAAAGAGCAGAAAGCTCGCATCGTCCACCTGTGCAAACTGACGATCGACACATGTGATGCCGGATCCAAAGAATCATCACCAGCCACCGTATCTGAACCAAATCAATCCTCGAGTGAAAATGACCGCCAAGTTCCAGCACACATACATAAAATTACTAACGCCTTGACTAACTTAACGACTAAAATAGAAAATATCGAAAAACAAATTGGAAATCAACAACCACAAATAGCAGTCAATAATAAAACCACCAAAGCTCCATCCGAAAAGAAGACTTACGCATCAGCTGCGAGCACGAAAGTCTCCAAATGCAAATCACCACCACAACCTCAAACGAAGCAAACAAAGCCGGCGATTATATTGCTCAACAAAAGCAATAAAACTACCGATGAAGTCATCAACGAATTCCGAACTACTATGGACTTTAAAACTCTCAACTTCGCTCCAGCGAAGGTGCAAAGACTCTCGCGAGGTAACGTCAGAGTTGAGTTCGACCATAAGGAGCAACAAGAGAAAACCCTTGAAAAATTGAGCAAAAATAAAAACTTAGAGACAACCGCTGAGTCGGCAAAGCTCCTTAAGCCGATGTTCATATTAAAGGGGATACCCGACGATGTGACACGCTCCGACCTCGTGGAATATATTAGATCTCAAAACCCCACTATTGGAGAAATAAGCCACCCTGAGGATATCATTTTCAAGTTCGAAAAAAGGAATAGAAACCCCAAATTATTTAACGCCATTTTTATGACTACACCTAAAGTTTTCCGTACAGTAACTAAACTCACCAAAATCAATATTGATTACACCCGAGTCCATGCAGAGGAGTTTGTTCCATTTATCCAATGTTACAAATGTCAGCAATTTGGGCACACCCGAACTCACTGTAAGAGTGACTTTGAAATATGTGTTTTCTGCGCTGAGAAGCACTCTTTTGAAAAATGTCCTTCGAAAGAAGACCGAACAAAGATGTGCTGCTACAATTGTCGCGAGCACAACCAAAGAGCGAAAACAACAGACAACATCTCACACAGATCCAACTCTACCACTTGTCCTCGGTACAAAACTGTTTGGAATAAAATTAAAGACCGGGTAGATTACGGGTCTACCTAATTTTTCATATACAGTCGAAATAAAATAAAATTTCTTAGCTACATAAGTTTTTTAAAGATATATCAGATTTCTGACCCACTATGTCAGAAGATAAATTAGTAAAAAAAAAAAAAAAAAAAAAAAAAAAAAAAAAAAAAAACCTAACCTAACCTAACCTAACCTAACCTAACCTAACCTAACCTAACCTAACCTAACCTAACCTAACCTAACCTAACCTAACCTAACCTAACCTAACCTAACCTAACCTAACCTAACCTAACCTAACCTAACCTAACCTAACCTAACCTAACCTAACCTAACCTAACCTAACCTAACCTAACCTAACCTAACCTAACCTAACCTAACCTAACCTAACCTAACCTAACCTAACCTAACCTAACCTAACCTAACCTAACCTAACCTAACCTAACCTAACCTAACCTAACCTAACCTAACCTAACCTAACCTAACCTAACCTAACCTAACCTAACCTAACCTAACCTAACCTAACCTAACCTAACCTAACCTAACCTAACCTAACCTAACCTAGCCTAACCTAACCTAACCTAACCTAACCTAACCTAACCTAACCTAACCTAACCTAACCTAACCTAACCTAACCTAACCTAACCTAACCTAACCTAACCTAACCTAACCTAACCTAACCTAACCTAACCTAACCTAACCTAACCTAACCTAACCTAACCTAACCTAACCTAACCTAACCTAACCTAACCTAACCTAACCTAACCTAACCTAACCTAACCTAACCTAACCTAACCTAACCTAACCTAACCTAACCTAACCTAACCTAACCTAACCTAACCTAACCTAACCTAACCTAACCTAACCTAACCTAACCTAACCTAACCTAACCTAACCTAACCTAACCTAACCTAACCTAACCTAACCTAACCAAAAATTTCCCACTTTTTGTATTATTTTCTTAGTTAGGTTAACCTAACATTGCGAAATGAGCGACTCCGAAGACTACGGCTCTGATAGGGCCTCAACTGACCATGAAGAGGACCCTGATTGGGGAAAAGCCCGCGATAAACCTCCCTCTCTTGCTGATTTAGTGCACGGTAAAACCTTTGAGCGGAAACACAAGCAATACCAGGATGCCTTGAAAATACTTGAACTCGAAATACATTATGAACAGGATATCGAAAAAACCTACTATGAAGACAACGAAAAGGCCCTCTTCCGTTACAAGCAGCAGCGATGGAGGGACGACACCATCGTCGACGAGGAAGAGTGGTACGACAGATGGGTCCGCGTGAGCTATGCTACCTTGAGGCGAATGGAGGATTGTCTTTTCGGCGTCTATAATACTATCACAAAGGCTAAACAAGGCCTAACTAAAGGACAAAAACAAGGTGTTCTGTCCATCCTTGACATGATTTACCAGTCCATGGAATCTCTCCATATGCACTCCGACAACCCCCGCAAAGAATGCGAAACCCAAACAGAGGAAGATAGCAATGACGTCACCCTAACCCCATGCGCCTCATTCATAACCCCGAAAAAATACTCTGCCACTGATGCATTTACTCAAACTGATCGCAGTCTCAACCCAATTGCATCCTCTACCCCGATAAGACAACAAAACCCGGCTGCGTCTACTCTACCACCTGCGGCTCTCAAACCTGTAACGGACACACAAACCGATGCCCTATCTCGCGCGATAGCTGCACTATCTACAAAAATTGATACAATTGAGCGAAAACTTAATACACCCAATCCTCAGACTCCGCGAGTACAAACCCCGGCATTTATACCACCACAAGTACGACTCAACAACAATAATATTGCGAAAACCTCTCAGCAGGTGACTCCCCCGGTTAGTTACGCCACAGTTGCTGGCAAAAACAGCACTGCGCAGCGTACCAACTCGGCTTTAATGCCGACTCAGCCTGCACCTCCACCTCCGCAGCCGGCCAAGACCAAGCCGGCTATCATATTGTCGGGCACTACCGAGGGCGCCACACACGAACACATCATTACCGACTTCAGCAGGACAATGAAGTTCAGGGACCTCGACTTTGCACCGGCTAGAATATTGCGGATCTCCGGCGGCAAGGTCCGGGTAGAGTTTGATAGCTCGAAACACCTGGAGACTGCCCTGAATCGTCTGAAATCGAGCGACTCTCATACGACCCAAATTTCGGCTGAACCCGCAAAGCTACTAAAGCCCATGGTGGTATTAAAGGGTATACCTAAGGAAATCAATCGGGACGACTTAGTTCACCTCATCCGCATGCAAAATCCATCTATTCGTGAAGCCTCTAGTGAGGACGACATCCAATTCAAATTTGTTAGGAACAACAGAAACTTTCTATTGTACAACGCGGTGTTTATCACTACCCCCCGCGCCTTTAGGGCAATCATAGCCCAACAGAAAATAAATGTGGATTATTGTCGTGTGCACGCGGATGAGTTCCACCCATTCATGCAGTGTCACCGCTGCATGGAGTTCGGACATATTAAAGCCCGGTGCGCCAAAGAGGTGGAAGTGTGTCTTCACTGCAGTGGTGCACACTCTTACAGCGAATGCCCCCATAAGACGGATAAGTCCAAATCGTGTTGTGTCAACTGCCGTACGCACTCAGAAAGGAACCAAGTATCTATGGACACAAATCACAGGGCGGACTCAATTACATGTCCCCGATACAAGATAATGTCCAAGCGCATTCTCGACAGAGTGGATTACGGCTCGGCAGATTGAGCCTCAAATTTCACTTCAGCTCTCTGCCCCACTCTCGTCTGTTTTTATTTTGTATATCTATGTTTTAATATATATATTTCCTATTTCTTCATTTCCTTTCCTATCTATTCTATCAAACTGTCTTTCCTAACTTTCAAAATTCTTTCCTCTATCCTCTTTCCCACTCCCCTACGTTGTTCGCAACCAGGCGTATGGAATCGCGCCTGGAGCGGTGGCTAGGGTGTGCCTCATTATTTCTGCAGTCTTAATACAGTGTGTACATTGAGTGACGGATCGAGCCGATACGTTACCAAACAGTCAATGTATCAAATAGCATGACTGTCTTGGTAATTGCTCTCCTCCAGCCGACTTAGGGTCGGGAAAACTCGTGTCACTCTAGCCCTTTGCGTCTTCATTAAAAACCCCAGACCGAAAAACAGAAGTTTTAAAAAAAAAAAAAAAAAAAAACCTAACCTAACCTAACCTAACCTAACCTAACCTAACCTAACCTAACCTAACCTAACCTAACCTAACCTAACCTAACCTAACCTAACCTAACCTAACCTAACCTAACCTAACCTAACCTAACCTAACCTAACCTAACCTAACCTAACCTAACCTAACCTAACCTAACCAAACCTAACCTAACCTAACCTAACCTAACCTAACCTAACCTAACCTAACCTAACCTAGCCTTTTTTTTTGGAGTTGCGCTCTGTCCGCCACCGTGAACGGATCGGAACACGTGGCGCTCCGCACTAAAAAATTCTAAATAGTGGGTTTTTCAAAGCGTATAGTGACGTGCTATATACCGAAAGTTGCGCGCTGTCGAGCCGCACCCGATGGTGAAAAGTTTTTGAAAATTGGATCACAGTTGCAGAAGTTATTGAAGAAATAGTGAAAGTTAAGTGAAAAAAGTGCAAAATTTCGGCCGTTTTTCGCCCACTGTGTCCACAATTTGTGAGACGCGTGGGATTGGCGAGTGTCGGCGTGTGCGCAAAAGCGCCCTCTACGAAGCTGCAGAAAGTCCCGATTTTTCCCGCTGATAACCAAGCGGGAAATCGGGAAAAACAACATAACCTCAAAAAGCGTGAACGGACTTCCCGGAGCGGCCGGGTGCTTTTGAGGTGCTCAGCGGAAGCGGCGCAGCGCGGCGAGTCACCCGACACATCGGACATCAAAATCGGCTGAAAAATAGATAAGTTTTAGTGTTTTAAAAATTGAAAAATCTTCAAAAAATTATATTTCAAAAAATTTGTATGATAGTAATTTTTGGCTTATTTTATTTATATAGATATAATTAATCCCTACATATTAAAATTTAAATTTTTGAATTCGGACAAATACTTTTGAAGTTATGATTTTCTGAAGATAAGGGTTGAAACTTCCCCCTCCATTTCCGGCTTTGTTTTTAATGTTTTCACAAAAATTGTTACTGTGTCTTATAGTGCTTTGTCCCCTCTATTTTTAGGTACTTTGTTTATATTTTTAGGGTGTATATTTTAGGACTTATTAAATTTTTTGTGATTTTTTGTGTTACTGTGTCTAGGGGTGCTATATTGGGGTAGAATAAAGACTACCATAGGTCTTATATACCTAGGGCATCATCCTGAAGCCCAAACTTGGGTGCCCTAGGCCTTAATCTACGTTTTGGCCCAAAAGTCGGCCATTTTGTTTTTGTGGGCCAAAATATTGACCCTGAGTTTTCTCAGGAAATATTGGGCCTAGAGAGTCGGGGTTTCCAGAGGAGGACCTAAAATCCTCCCCTCTTGCGGCCTGGTGGGGTGAAAGTCCAAAATTCCACTTTTTTGGAATTTCGCATATTTGACCAGTGTCCCTAATACCCAAGGACCCCCTCACCACGGTGCAAAAAACCCCGATCCTCTACGACCAATAGTCTAGGCGTGGCGAATTTTTAAAAATCGGCGGCCATTTTGAATCCGCCATTTTTAAAAAGTTTGCAGCCCCATATCTCACGAACTACTGGGCCGATTCCCACGGGAGTTTGACCAAAGGGTGTCCCCCGACCCCCCGCTCCCCCTCAACCCCTCAAAACCCAAATTGGGAGTACCAAATTTTTGGACCACTTTTGAGTGGCCCACCAGAAAGAGCTCGCGAAGCAGCCCAAGGTAGACCCAAGCACTACCCACCTAGCACCAATAGCGCCGGAGCTATAGCCCTTCAAAGTTTGGCGGCCATTTTGAATCCGCCATTTTGGAAAACTTTGGAGGGCAATACCTCCCAAACTATTGGGGCTAGAACGGCGGGGCTTTTACTGTGGTGGCTCCCCTCACCCCCCCTACCAGGTTCGTAGGGTGATTTTACCCTACGGTGACTCCCGGGAGTAAACCAAACCGACTCCATTTTCGGGTAGAGGAGGGGACCCTCCACAACACTGCCCAAAGAACGGGCGCTCTGCGACTCATAGTTCCCGAGCAAATCGACTTGGACCATCTTGGCCCAAGCTGGCCCCAATTTTTGGCCCTGGGATTTCTCGGTGGCTATTGGTCGGAGAACTAAGTGCGAGGTATCCAGTGTAAGGGCTCGACGAGGAGAGCGCAGCTAGGAATTTAGTTTTAAGGTAGCGGCGGCCATTTTGTCGGCCATCTTGTTTTTATTTAAAAAGTTAATAACTTTCGCAAATTTTTAGCTAAAGACTTTTGGTTTTCACTAACCAATGCTATTTGACACCCTCTATCCGGTATAGAGGCTAACGCGGAGGAATTGGTAGAGTCGACTCTACCAAAAATTTTTGAAAAATTTAGTATAAAATTGACCTGATAGGTATAGTTAAGGACAAAAACGGTAAAAATACCTACCAGATAGACTTACCTGATCCGTAGAACCGTTGCCGCTCCGGACAGGACCTGTAAAATAACAAAATTATTATTATTACAAAATTTTACATTTTATTTTACATTGTATATTACTATACATTTTACACTTACCTGACGACACTGCTCCCACACTACTCGTACATCTTTCACCACCTTAAACAAACACATAAACATGTACCACACACCACCGGTGGGCAAAAGGCTGCCTAGCCCGAAAACAGTCACCATTTCGCCATCGCAGACACTCCAGAGGGCACCTATTGCGCCCCCACGCACCATCAGCGAATCAATGTCCCCTGTAACTCGGTCACCCGGAACCTCCAAGGCTCTCACGACAGCGATACCAGGCTTCATCCCAGAGGGCCACTATAAAGCCGAGGACGCTGCCGTAACTTACATAAACACTAGTAAGAATAGAGTAAAACTCACAAAATGGTTGAAAAATACTAGAGCCCAACCAGAATCTGGTAGAGACCTAATACCCACAGACGAACTGCTGACAAATACCATGGCCATGATCGATGACATTCCAGAAAAGATAAAGACCTTCTCGGGAATGCGAAAGGATATTAAACAGTTCCTGGAGCATATAACCGAACAATGCTTGATCTTGATCTTCGAAGTGTCGAGGCGAACCTGCACGATGGAGAACCTCTTGGCAAAAACATCCAGCCATACCTTACCCATCTCGCGGACTAGAACGAGCCCCGAAACACCATCCACTGCCGCCCTTGATGAGCGGCTGGAGAAGATGGATAACGCTATCCAAACCCTCCAGACGCTCATCAAGGAACAAGGGGAAGCCGGGACAAAAATCTCAGGAAGAAATAACCTCATGATTGAGGAAAAACTTGACACGCTGAGTGTTGGGCACGACGAGATACATAAACAGCTGGAAAAGATAGAGGCCTATATAGACAGGGAAGACGCGACAGTTACTCCAGAGGACCTAAAACTAACCTGGGATAACCAAGTAAAAGTCTACGAGGAGTTCGGCGACTTAAAAAGCAAAAATAGCGAACTTATAGCTCAATTTGCTAAAATCGAAGCCAAGCTAACCGACCCCATTCGACAAGAAGTGACACCAAACACCTCAGTCACTTACGCCAGTGTCGCGGCCAGGGCCCCACCACCGAAGCTCCCCCCGACCCTGGAGTCGATCGCTGTCACCTCAGAGGACGACCAGGAGACCGGAGAGGAAGTCCTCCAAAGGGTAAGGAAGGCCGTCGACGCCAGGGCCGCGGGACTCAGAGTGGACAAAATAAGGAAGGCAAAAAACCAGAAAGTTATCCTCAGCTGCAGAAATCAAGAAGATCTAAACAAAATCACGGAGAGACTAAACAAAAACGACCGAAAGTTAAAAACCGAAAGGATTCCCAACAAAGACCCACTTGTTGTCCTGAAGGATGTGATGCTGGAAGACGACGAGGAAATCGCCGTCGACGCAATACTCCGACAGAACCCGGAGGTCTTTGGGAACAGGGAGGAAAACACAATACGTATCAAGACCAAATACAAAAAACGCACACGAAACCCACAGGCGAAACACGTGGTCCTCCAGGTGGACCCACTCACTTGGCAAAAGATGACGGAGGCTGGTGCCCTCCACATTGACCTTCAGAGGGTCAGGGTGGAGGACCAGTCTCCTCTCATCCAATGCACGAAGTGCCTGGCATTCGGACATGGCAGAAAGTTCTGCACCCACGGGGAGGGCAAGTGCAGCCACTGCGGGGGCCCACATTTGCGGGCCGAATGTGAGTTAATGATCACTGGATCACCCCCGGAGTGCTGCAACTGTGCTCCCTTAGGGAATAAGGCGGATCACAACGCATTCAGCGAAGCCTGTCCGGTTAGGCAAAAGTGGGACTACCTGGCGCGCATCACCACAGCATATACACAAACCACAACAACACACCAAACCACATAGTACGATGCCGAGCTCCCAAGATGACATTGAGACCTCGACATCAAGTTTTGCAAAACACGTACAACAAAATAGGATTTATATTGTAAGAATATAAAACCATTTTAAAAAACGTTTAACATTCGGTCAGCAACTTAAAATTCTAACAACTAAATAACAATAGAGTCACTCTTTAAGAATAAAATTACAGATATAGCCCAAGAAAATAAGAATGTAAATAGGAAACAGCACAAGAAATAGGAGTAGTCATATATATTAATGAATATATAGAAACTTCCCTAATACAAAAGTAGAAATAAATCTTAGAGACAGGAATTAAAAGAAACAAAATAATTAGATATAAACGAAACCACAACCCCAATATAAGCCCAAAACAAAATGTAAGCAATATAGAATATAGTGTAAGAAATGGCGTAGAGTATATATTGTTAAATATATATAAATCTGCCCAAAAATGTATTAGATTAAGAATTAAAATAAGAAAGGCACAATAGAATTAAGTTTGGTAAATCAGTGTAATACCCCTTGTGTGTAACTACTAAAGCCTGTAGGTTATATTGCAAGCAAATGTCTAAAAATAAGAATTAGTATTAGAAAATAAAAATGTGTAATAGAATAGTAAATAGAATAAGAAAGCAAATGTGCATAAATAGAATAAGAATCAAAGGTGTTAAAATAGAATAAGTAATAGTATAAGCAAGATACAAAATGTAACTCTGGCATATAATATAGCAAATACAATGATAAATGATAAATGTAATAGAATAAAAATAGCACAAGCCATGTGGCTTACAGAATACTAAAAACTGTAACAATAAATGTAATAGATTAGTCTAAATTATAAAAATGTAAAGTAACAGAAATGTAAATGTAATGAGTAGAGTCAAAATTGTTAAGAAAAATGTAAACAAAAGAGTATAAAAGTTATTTCCCCCTGGTTTAAATAAAGTAATAAATATAATAGTGTTAGCTAAGATTAGGCAGGCATCCCACCTGTTAATGTGTGAAAGATGATGTAAAAAAGAAAGATAAAGTATGTAGAACAAAAGTGCGAGAGGAATAATTGCGAGAACTGATATGAAAGAGTAGATTAATAAAGTCCTGGCTTATGGCTGGGGAGCAGAGAGAAAAAAAAAAAAAAAAAAAAAAAAAAAAAAAAAAAAAAAAAAAAAAAAAAAAAAAAAAAAAAAAAAAACCTAACCTAACCTAACCAGTTGCGCTCTGTCCGCCACCGTGAACGGATCAGAACACGTGGCGCTCCGCACTAAAAAATTCGAAATAGTGGGTTTTCCAAAGCGTATAGTGACGAGCCATACACCAAAAGTTGCGCGTTGTCGAGCCGCATCCGATGGTGAAAAGTTTTCAAAAATCGGATCACAGTTGGAAAAGTTATTAAGGAAATAGTGAAAGTTCAGTGCAAAAAGTGCAAAATTTCGTCAGTTTTTCCCCCACTGTGTCCGCAATTTGCGAGACGCGTGGGATTCAAGATTGTCGGCGTGTGCGCAAAAGCGCCCTCTACAAAGCTGCTGAAACCCCTGATTTTTCCCGCTAATAACAAAGCGGGAAAAAAGAAAAAACAACATAACCTCAAAAAGCGTGAACGGACTTCCCGGAGCGGCCGGGTGCTTTTGAGGTGCTCAGCAGAAGCGGCGCAGCGCGGCGAGTCACCCGACACCTCGACCATCGAAATCGGCTGCAAAATAGTTAAGTTTTAAAAATTTTAAAATTGAAAAATCTTCAAAAAATTATAACTCAAAATTTTTGTACTAAAGCAAATTTTGGCATATTTTTCTCTTATAGACTAAATTAATTCCCTTATACTAAAATTTAAATTTTCAAAATCGGACGAATACTTCTAGACTTATGATTTTTTGAAGATAGGGGTTGAATCTTCCCCCTTTATTTGCGGCTTTATTATTTGTGTTTTTGAAAAATTTCCAATTGTATATTGTAGTGCTTTGTCCCCCCTATTTTTAGGTGCCTTGTTTATATTTTTAAGTTGTATATTTTAGGAATTATCAAATTTTTCGTGTTATTTTGTGTCACAGCTCCTAGGGGTGTAAATTAGGGGTGAAACTAGGACCACTATAGGTTCTATATACCTAGGGCATCACCCCGAAGCCCAAACTCGGAGGCTCTAGGCCTCAATTTCAGTTTTGGCCCAAAAGTCGGCCATTTTGTTTTTGTGGGCCAATATTTTGACCCGGGCTTTTCTCATGAGATATTGGACTTAGAGCGACGGGGTTTCCACAGCAGGGCTTAAAAAACCCTCCTCTTGCGGCCTAGTGGGGTCAAAGGTCGAAATTCCCAAAAGTGCTCCGATTTGGAGTTTGACCACCTCCACTTATAGTTCTCGACCCCCCCACCACATCGCAAGAAACCCCGCCTCTCTACGACCAATAGTTTAGGCGTGGCAAATTTTTAAAAATCGGCGGCCATCTTGAATCCGCCATTTTTAAAAAGTTTGCAGCCCCATATCTCAAGAACTACTGGGCCGATTCCCACGGGAGTTGGACCAAAGGGTGTCCCCCGACCCCCCGCTCCCCCTCAACCCCTCAAAACCCAAATTGGGAGCACCAAACTTTAGGACCATATTAGAGTGGCTCTCCAGAAAGAGCTCGCGAAGCAGCCCAAGGTAGACCCAAGCACTACCCACCTAGCACCAATAGCGCCGGAGCTATAGCCCTTCAAAGTTTGGCGGCCATATTGGATCCGCCATTTTGAAAAACTTTGGAGGGCGATACCTCCCAAACTATTGGGGCTAGAGCGGCGGGACTTTTATTGTGGTGGCTCCCCTGACCCCCCCTACCAGGTTCGTGGGGTGATTTTACCCTACGGTGACCCCGGGGAGTAAATTGAACCGACCCCATTTTCGGATAGAGGAAGGGACCCTCCACAATACTGCCCAAAGAACGGGCGTTCTACGACTAATAGTTTCCGAGTAAATCGACTTGGACCATTTCGGCCCAAGCTGGCCCCAATTTTTGGCCCTGGGATTTCTCGGTGGCTATTGGTCGGAGAACTACGTGCGAGGTATCTAGTGAAAGGGCTCGACGAGTAGAGCGCAGCTAGCAACTTAGTTTTAGGGTAGCGGCGGCCATCTTGACGGCCATTTTGTTTTTATGAAAAAATTTAATAACTTTGACAATTGATTAGGTAGAGACTTTTGGTTTTCGCTAACCAATGCAAATTGACACCCTCTATCCGGCATAGAGGCAAACGCGGAGTAATAGATAGAGTTGACTCTACCAAAAACTTTTTTAAATTTTTTGAAAAATTGACCTTGTAGGTATAGTTAAGGACAAAAACGGTAAAAATACCTACCAGATAGACTTACCTGATCCGTAGAACCGTTGCCGCTCCGGACAGGACCTGTAAAATAACAAAATTGTTACTATTACAAAATTTTATATTTTATTTTACACTGTATATTACTATACATTTAACACTTACCTGACGACACTGCTCCCACACCACTCGTACATCTTTCACCACCTTAAACAAAACATTAACATGTACCACACACCACCGGTGGGCAAAAGGCTGCCTAGCCCGAAAACAGTCACCCTTTCACCATCGCAGACACTCCAGAGGGCACCTATTGCGCCTCCACGCACCATCAGCGAATCAATGTCCCCCGTAACTCGGTCACCCGGAACCTCCAAGGCTCTCTCGACAGCGATACCAGGCTTCATCCCAGAGGGCCACTATAAAGCCGAGGACGCTGCCGTAACTTACATAAACACTAGTAAGAATAGAGTAAAACTCACAAAATGGTTGAAAAATACTAGAGCCCAACCAGAATCTGGTAGAGACCTAATACCCACAGACGAACTGCTGACAAATACCATGGCCATGATCGATGACATTCCAGAAAAGATAAAGACCTTCTCGGGAATGCGAAAGGATATTAAACAGTTCCTGGAGCATATAACCGAACAATGCTTGATCTTGATCTTCGAAGTGTCGAGGCGAACCTGCACGATGGAGAACCTCTTGGCAAAAACATCCAGCCATACCTTACCCATCTCGCGGACTAGAACGAGCCCCGAAACACCATCCACTGCCGCCCTTGATGAGCGGCTGGAGAAGATGGATAACGCTATCCAAACCCTCCAGACGCTCATCAAGGAACAAGGGGAAGCCGGGACAAAAATCTCAGGAAGAAATAACCTCATGATTGAGGAAAAACTTGACACGCTGAGTGTTGGGCACGACGAGATACATAAACAGCTGGAAAAGATAGAGGCCTATATAGACAGGGAAGACGCGACAGTTACTCCAGAGGACCTAAAACTAACCTGGGATAACCAAGTAAAAGTCTACGAGGAGTTCGGCGACTTAAAAAGCAAAAATAGCGAACTTATAGCTCAATTTGCTAAAATCGAAGCCAAGCTAACCGACCCCATTCGACAAGAAGTGACACCAAACACCTCAGTCACTTACGCCAGTGTCGCGGCCAGGGCCCCACCACCGAAGCTCCCCCCGACCCTGGAGTCGATCGCTGTCACCTCAGAGGACGACCAGGAGACCGGAGAGGAAGTCCTCCAAAGGGTAAGGAAGGCCGTCGACGCCAGGGCCGCGGGACTCAGAGTGGACAAAATAAGGAAGGCAAAAAACCAGAAAGTTATCCTCAGCTGCAGAAATCAAGAAGATCTAAACAAAATCACGGAGAGACTAAACAAAAACGACCGAAAGTTAAAAACCGAAAGGATTCCCAACAAAGACCCACTTGTTGTCCTGAAGGATGTGATGCTGGAAGACGACGAGGAAATCGCCGTCGACGCAATACTCCGACAGAACCCGGAGGTCTTTGGGAACAGGGAGGAAAACACAATACGTATCAAGACCAAATACAAAAAACGCACACGAAACCCACAGGCGAAACACGTGGTCCTCCAGGTGGACCCACTCACTTGGCAAAAGATGACGGAGGCTGGTGCCCTCCACATTGACCTTCAGAGGGTCAGGGTGGAGGACCAGTCTCCTCTCATCCAATGCACGAAGTGCCTGGCATTCGGACATGGCAGAAAGTTCTGCACCCACGGGGAGGGCAAGTGCAGCCACTGCGGGGGCCCACATTTGCGGGCCGAATGTGAGTTAATGATCACTGGATCACCCCCGGAGTGCTGCAACTGTGCTCCCTTAGGGAATAAGGCGGATCACAACGCATTCAGCGAAGCCTGTCCGGTTAGGCAAAAGTGGGACTACCTGGCGCGCATCACCACAGCATATACACAAACCACAACAACACACCAAACCACATAGTACGATGCCGAGCTCCCAAGATGACATTGAGACCTCGACATCAAGTTTTGCAAAACACGTACAACAAAATAGGATTTATATTGTAAGAATATAAAACCATTTTAAAAAACGTTTAACATTCGGTCAGCAACTTAAAATTCTAACAACTAAATAACAATAGAGTCACTCTTTAAGAATAAAATTACAGATATAGCCCAAGAAAATAAGAATGTAAATAGGAAACAGCACAAGAAATAGGAGTAGTCATATATATTAATGAATATATAGAAACTTCCCTAATACAAAAGTAGAAATAAATCTTAGAGACAGGAATTAAAAGAAACAAAATAATTAGATATAAACGAAACCACAACCCCAATATAAGCCCAAAACAAAATGTAAGCAATATAGAATATAGTGTAAGAAATGGCGTAGAGTATATATTGTTAAATATATATAAATCTGCCCAAAAATGTATTAGATTAAGAATTAAAATAAGAAAGGCACAATAGAATTAAGTTTGGTAAATCAGTGTAATACCCCTTGTGTGTAACTACTAAAGCCTGTAGGTTATATTGCAAGCAAATGTCTAAAAATAAGAATTAGTATTAGAAAATAAAAATGTGTAATAGAATAGTAAATAGAATAAGAAAGCAAATGTGCATAAATAGAATAAGAATCAAAGGTGTTAAAATAGAATAAGTAATAGTATAAGCAAGATACAAAATGTAACTCTGGCATATAATATAGCAAATACAATGATAAATGATAAATGTAATAGAATAAAAATAGCACAAGCCATGTGGCTTACAGAATACTAAAAACTGTAACAATAAATGTAATAGATTAGTCTAAATTATAAAAATGTAAAGTAACAGAAATGTAAATGTAATGAGTAGAGTCAAAATTGTTAAGAAAAATGTAAACAAAAGAGTATAAAAGTTATTTCCCCCTGGTTTAAATAAAGTAATAAATATAATAGTGTTAGCTAAGATTAGGCAGGCATCCCACCTGTTAATGTGTGAAAGATGATGTAAAAAAGAAAGATAAAGTATGTAGAACAAAAGTGCGAGAGGAATAATTGCGAGAACTGATATGAAAGAGTAGATTAATAAAGTCCTGGCTTATGGCTGGGGAGCAGAGAGAGAATAAAAAAAAAAAAAAAAAAAAAAAAAAAAAAAAAAAACCTAACCTAACCCAGTTGCGTCTGAGCTCCCGCAGTGCTAACATATCGCTCCGCAGCAAAAAATTCAAAAAGTGTGGTTTTTCTCAACGTATCAACAAGTGCTATACACCAAAAGTTGCGTCTTTTTGCGCCCTACACGTTGATGATATAAGTTTTAAAATCGGTTAAGTGTGTGCGAAGTTATAAGTGTTTTAGTGATATATAACCTCGAAAACACAAGTTTTCGCCCACTTCCCGAGGATTTACGTGAGAACGACAAGTGCTACACCAGCGCCTGAGACGTCAAATTGTGCGTCTCGGCGCCCTCTACCTGCCTACTTCAGCAGCTCCCCTGGGCTATTTAAGCCTGAGGAGTTAGGAGCCAATTTCCGTCGACAACACGTGGTCGAGTCGCCACGAGGTCATCGATCCCGCACTCTCCGAACATCAGGAGCAAACGAGGCTGGGAGGGGACACCGAGGCGAGTCATCCGACGCTTCGAACACTTCAATCGGATATATAGAAGCTAAGTTTTAGAAGTTTAAAGTTTTAAAAATTTTCAAAAAATCATAACTAAATATTTTTGTATTATAGTAAATTTTGTTATATTTTCTTATTATAGATCTAGTTAATCTCTTTCGGCCAAAATTTAAATTTTTGAAATCGGACCAATATCCTTGGACTTATGATTTTTTGAAGATAGGGGTTGAAACTTCCCCCTCCATTTGCGGCTCTATTTTAAGTGTTTTTATAATATTTTTAATTGTGACTTATAGTGCTTTGTCCCCTCTATTTTTAGGTACCCTGTTTATATTTTTAGTGTTTATACTTTAGGAGCTATTTTATTTTTTGTAATATTTTATGTCACTGCTCAAAGGGGTGGAATTTTAGGGTGAAACAAGGACTACCATAGGTTTTATATACCTAGGGCATCACCTTAAAGCCCAAACTCGGAGGCTCTAGGCCTCAATCTACGTTTTGGCCCAAAAGTCGGCCATTTTGTTTTTGTGGGCCAAAATTTTGACCCGGGATTTTCTCGCGAGATATTTGACTTAGAGCGACGGGGTTTCGAAAGCAGGGCCTAAAAAACCCTCCTCTTGCGGCCTAGTGGGGTCAAAGGTCGAAATTCCTAAAAGTGCTCCTTTTTGGAGTTTGACCACCTCCACATATAGTCTTCGACCCCCCCACCACATCGCAAAAAACCCCGCCTCTCTGCGACCAATATCTTGGGAGCAGCGAATTTTCAAAAATTTGGCGGCCATTTTTAATCCGCCATTTTGAAAATTCTAAAAGGCCGTAGCACTGAAACTACTGGTCCGATTTCGACGGGGATTTTACAGGGGACCTTGTTGTGCCGCCCTGCACCCCCTCCAACCCCTAGATTTTAATTTGGACGCAACAACTTTTTACCCCCCTTTTGATAAGCGAGCGGGATAGATCTCGCGGAGCTACCCTCCCTAGCCCCAAAAACCTCCCCGCTAGCACCAATAGCGCCGGAGCTGTAGCCCTTCAAAGTTTGTCCGCCATCTTGGATCCGCCATTTTGGAAAACTTTGAAGGGCCGTAACTCCTAAACTATTGGGGCTGGAACGGCGGGGCTTTTACTGTGGTGGCTCCCCTGACCCCCCCTACCAGGTTCGTAGGGTGATTTTACCCTACGGTGACTCCCGGGAGTAAATCGAACCAACCCCATTTTCGGGTAGGGCAGAGGACCCTCCACAATACTGCCCAAAGAACGGGCTTTCTGCGGCGAATAGTTTCCGAGGAAATCGACTTGGCCCTTTTTGGCCCAAGCTGGCCCCAAATTTTGGCCCTGGGATTTCTCGGAGGCTATTGGTCGGAGAACCACGTGCAAGGTGTCTGGTTAAAGGGCTCGACGAGGAGAGCACACCTAGCAACTAAATTTTACAGTAGCGGCGGCCATCTTGACGGCCATTTTGTTTTTAGTTAAAAAAGTTGTAACTTTGTCATTTTCGAAAATAATAACTTCTGGTTTTTACAAACCTGTGCAATTTGACGCCCTCTATCTGTGATAGAGGTGCACAATCTTAAAAAGGAGAGCTGACTCTACCAAGAGATTTACAAAAATTTTGTTACAAACCTTGGTAAATTATTAGTTAAATAGGAAAAATATTAGAAATTACGACTTACCTGTTCTGTGCAATAGCGGCCGCTCCAGACAGGACCTAAAACTAAACAAATATTTTACAATATCATATATATATATATATACATATCACTTTATACAAATTGACAAACACATATACATTTGACACTCACCTGACGATACTGCTCCCACACCTCTCGCACACCACCTGAAACAAAAACGCACAGATTAACAAAAATACACAATGTACCACACACCACCCGTGGGGAAGAGGCTGCCAAGCCCCGGCACCGTCACCCTGTCGCCGTCCCAAGCTCGATCACCCAAAGTGCTCCCCCGCCCAGGACACTCAACGACACCAACTATGTCAACCTCCTCACCTGTATCCTCCAAAGTACCCCCGACAGCCATACCAACCTACATCAAGGAAGGCCACACTAGATCTGAGGATGCTGCCCAGGTCTATATTAATGCAAGCAAAAATAAGATCCGGCTTGCAAAACTGCTCAAAACATCGAGGGCTCAGGAGGAAGCCAGCAAAGATCGGACACCCACCGACAAACTTCTTGGGAACTTACTAATAATGCTGGATGCAATACCTGATAAAATCAAATCCTTCACAGGTATGAGGAAGGATATTAAACAGTTCCTGGAGGAGTTAACGGATCAGGGTATGACGCTACTCTTCGAGGTGTCGAGGAGATCCCGCGAGATGGAGAACCTGCTGGCAACAACATCTCGCCAAACCTTACCCATCTCGCAGATCCACATGGGCCCTGAGAGCCAAACCACTGCTGCCCTTGATGAGCGGCTGGAGAAGATGGACAACGCAATCCTAACCCTCCAGACGCTCATTAAGGAACAGGAGGAAAAAAGAGAAGCGTCGTGTGAAAACACAGACGTGGCCGAAATAGCGGGGGAAATCGGCCGCATCTCCGGTAAGGTGCAGGAAATTCACACAAAGGTCGAAGTTACATACGACCTGTGCTGCGGCATCGACGCGCACCTCGCCGCGGAAGCGGAAGACGAACATATCCCAGCCGTCAAATTAGTACTTAAGTGCTTGCAAGAAGACCAGGTCACAGCTTGCGATCAACTATTTAAACTAAACGAACAAACCGAGCAACTAAACACCCAGCTTGACAAGATCGAGACCAAACTGGACGACCCTACCCATCATAGAACGGCACCAAACACTCCAGTCACATATGCCAGCGTCGCGGCCAGGGCCCCACCACCGAAGCTCCCCCCGACCCTGGAGTCGATCGCCATCACATCCGAGGACGACCAGGAGACCAGTGAGGAGGTCCTCCAACGAGTAAGGAGGGCGGTCGACGCCAGGGAGGGGGGCATCCGTGTGGATAAGATCCGTAAGGCCAAAAATCAAAGGGTTATACTTAGTTGTAGAAACACCAATGACCTGGAGAAAGTTAGAGAAAGAATCGGAAGGGACAACAAATTAAAGGCAGAAAAAATCCCCAACAAGGATCCCCTAGTGGTCCTAAAGGACGTACAAACGGACGAGGAGGACGAGGGAATCGTAGACGCCGTGATCCGTCAGAACCCGGAGATCTTTGAGGGGCGAAAAAAGGAGACGCTGAGACTAAGTCTCAAATACAAAAAACGGACGAGAAACCCACACGCGAGCCATGTTGTCCTCCAGGTGGACCCACTTAGCTGGCAGAAGATGACGGCGGCTGGTGCCCTCCACATTGACCTACAAAGGGTCAGGGTGGAGGACCAGTCGCCCCTCATCCAATGTACAAAGTGCCTGGCGTATGGTCACGGAAGAAAGTTCTGCACTCACGAGGAGGACAGATGCAGCCACTGCGGGGGACCACATTTGCGGGCCAAATGTGAGCTGATGATCGCTGGATCAACCCCCGAGTGCTGCAACTGTGCTCCTCTGGGACACAAAGCTGACCATAATGCTTTTAGCGAAGCCTGTACCGCCAGACAAAAGTGGGACTACCTGGCGCGACTCACAACGGCCTACACACAATAACACTGAACACCTACACATACACACATATACACATAGATACCGAAGTCACATGATGAAACTGCGACCAAGGTATAGCACACACAGAATAAAAAATTAGGAAATATATTTATTATAAATATACGACTAATAAAGAAGATAAAAAACTTTAGACACTAATTAGCTTAAAACAAAACACTCAAAAATTTCAACAATATGAAAACAAATTTAATTTAACAACACACACCGAACAAAAAATTTTAACACAAATACATGAAACAAATCGGCCTAAAATAAGATACAAAAATAAGATTAAGAAAGGGGATTAGTTATATATATTTGTGAATATATTCAAACTGCCCTATCACCAAAAGACAGTAAATCGTTAGTAATACAGGCTACTCACTCCACACGATGAGTAAATAAAGACTTTCAAAATATACATACCAATTGACAACAAAACAGTCAGCATCTCCAAATAACTCTAGAAATAAGAAAACTATATACAACCTTGTTTAAACATGAATAACAGAAATAGTGTAAAACTTGCCAAGTAATCCAATAAAGTAGTATAATAAAATTTTTACAATAAATTAAGACCCAACAATGTTAGAAATAGAAACGAATAGACAATAAGATAAAGAAATGTATGTAATGGTTACAGACTAAGAATGTATTACATAAAAAATGTAGAAAATATAGTATAAGATATTGTTATGATATATTAAGAAACTAATTATAAGATATAGAAAATAAGAATGTAAAACAAATAGATAATTAGATATGATAACCTAAAGAAAATGTATCAATAAGTAACATAGAAATAAGATAATAGATATATAAGAGAAATAAATGTAATAAACTCTAAGAAAAAACTACCATGTAAAAGAACATAAATGTATGAAGTAAACAGGAATAGTCCAAAAATATTGTAACTGTAGAAATTAAGAATATAAAGATAATGTACAAGAAACAATAGATAGAAACAGATTGTAATCACAAGATGTTATAAGGAAAAGTAACTTACACAAGTGTACCCTTATTTACCCGCATTATAAATAAATATAAATAAAGAATTAGAATTAGTAAAATAGGCTGGCATCCCACCAGTTATTGTGCGTATGATGATGGATGTAAGAAAGACCAAGAATGAGGAATGGAAGTGCGAGAGGAATACAAGCGAGAACTAGAATGAATGAGTAACTTAGATAAACAAAGTCCTGGATCATGTCCGGGGAGCAGTAGAAAAAAAAAAAAAAAAAAAAAAAAAAAAAAAAACCTAACCTAACCTAACCTAACCTAACCTAACCTAACCTAACCGGGGGGTTGGATGGTTGCCTCCCCGCGGCGCTCCCTGGAAACGGTAACTAGGTACACGGTAACGCAGTGTCCTAGCCCGGCTAAAACCATCCCTCTGCGAACAACTGACTTCGTGTTTGCAGCGACTAACCATCATGGAAGACGAGCAATTCTTTGCGGATTACATGCCTGGAGGGGCATATTGCCCCGTCTCCGACCTTTCCGACAGTGAAACCGAAGGCGAGCCGAAATTCTACGGGCCCTTCGAGAAGATCAAAGGGTACATTGACGAGATCAGTGGATACGTCCAGGCCTCGCAGAAGGGCAAGGGCGCGGGTCTCACGAAGGAACAAAAGGCACGAATTATTACCTTGTGCCAGATGACCGCCACCGTCTGTTATTCGTCATCATCGAAACCCAAGGAGATACCACCTACCTCCAAACCTGCATCCAGCGAAACACCGAAGACCTCAACAGCCCTCACTGTTGAGAATATAGCCTCCATTGTGAAAGACTCCATCAAGGAAGAGCTAAAAAATTACCCCATGTTGACCCAAAAACCAGAGAAACCCATGTCTTACTCTGCCATAGCCTCGAAGATCCCAGATAAATCTGTTAAACCCTCTGCGAACAACACCATCCCTACCGTCTCCAAACCGGCCATCATTGTGTCACACAAGAAGGACACTGCCACACGCGAAGAAACAATTAGGAGTTTCCGCTCTGCTGCCAACTTCCGGACTCTCGACTTCGCTCCCTCCAAGGTCCAGTCGCTTTCGAAGCAAAAGTTTCGTGTAGAGTTTGACTCTGAGGAGCACAAGGTCGAAACTTTAAAGCGACTGGCCACGGATCCGAACATCAAAGCAGAAACGGCGAGAAAACTGCGTCCAATGGTGGTCCTCAAGGGCGTGTCTAAGGATATTCCCCACGGGGAATTGAAAGATCTCGTTCTCCAACAAAACCCAAGCGTTCGAGCTGCGACAATCGAAGAAAATGACTTCGAATTCAAATTTGAAAGAAAAAATCGCTCCGATAATTTGTACAATGCTGTTTTCATAGTATCACCCCCTGCTTTCCGTACCATAATCGATTTAGGCAAACTCAACGTGGACTACCAGCGCGTCCATGTTGAAGAATTTAGTCCCTTCCTGCAATGTTTCCGGTGTCTGCAATTTGGACACACACGTGCAAAATGCCCTGATAAGGTTGACACTTGCTCCCATTGTGCTGGAC